>WWET01002524.1:78330-88732 GCA_011038615.1 Limnodynastes dumerilii
ATATATATATATATATACAGCATCTGTGTTCTTTTAACAGAGTCTGGAATAGTATTGGAGTAGCCTACCTAGTTGAAGAGTGATATAAAACAGCTGAAGTTAGCTGAGTGAGTGGACTAGTTCTGGAATGATGAGAAGTTGCAAGACAGTCCTTTGAGTGGTGGCAGGGGTATCACATCCAAAATATATGGTAATTGCCAGATCCTTTTACTACTGATTACTCTGTCATCACCAGGACATGTGACTAATGCATTCACAAAAAATAAATAGAATTTCGGAGAGCTATGGAGCTGCTTCCCACACCACAAAGGGGGTGCCACTAAACCCCCTAGAAGACAATAGCAATATAGCAATAAACTAGTGTGGAAGCGCTAGAGGATAAATAATTTTTGGTGCAAATAATCAAGCTTAAGTAAAATGTCCTATCCAAATACAAGTTTATCCAGAAAGTACGAGTATAGTGAGTCCTGGTCATCAAAGTCCTGACAGAGCTGAGATCAAGGGATTCCATTGTGAAGAGGAGGCAAGATCTCCAGTTCCTGTAATCGATTTCAGTTCCTGGGGCTGATTCTGAGTTTGAGAGTAATGGCAAAATAGGTGCAAGTGTACAGCTTGGCTAAACCATTTTGCAAAGTAAAGGGTGCTAATTAAACTGAAATGCTTCGCATGCAGGGAAAATACTTAACGTTTGATCTACAAAATAGAATTCAGCTAAGAAACTTCACCTCTTAATACTAATTCTACTTTCACAACTTACTTTTGCCTCCCCTTACAGTTCAACATGGTATTGCGCAGGTCTACACTTGCACCTTACAAAAAAGATGTAAGTGCAGCTCGGAATCATCCCCCCTCTCTGCCCATCGGTCCCAGTAAAGAAGGGGTGAGAAGAACAAGGGGGTAGGATAAAAGCAGTTTTTATTCCAAAATATGATTCATAAAAAAAGCAGACAACATAATTAAATAGACTAGAGCAAGGAAGCAGCCATCCACCGGAGCAACAATGATAGGTCTCGTTAGTGCAGTCCCGGGATATAGAGAAACAAAGCGGTGCCGGTGATTCTTTAAAGATACACACCCTACCGAAGCATTTCAATCCACAAGGTTCTGTTTCAAGGCAAGAGAGTGTAACTAGTGCCTTTTTATAGAGAGCATCCAGTATTCAGCCTCTTTAAGGTTTTTTTTTAGCTTATTTTCCATCCATAGTACCATTCAGCTACGGGCTAGTAACCATGCACCCTCGCACGCACGCACGCACGTAAATTCTCTGATTCCCAGATACAGGACTTCTCCAGGGCTGCATCCCCTCCCTGGAATAATCTTCCTCACCCATTAAGACAAGCTTACCAAATTCTTCAACCTACTTCTAAATATTTGTCTATACTAATTACAACTTTGCTATCCAGTTTTCTTTTCTGTTACATAAATAAGACAAACTTGGACTCTTCTTCTTTACATGCTAAAATTAACCTCAGTTATACTACTAACACTACTGTGTGACTATCATAGAGCATTGAGCACCTTTACAATACAATCTGGCTGCTCCATTGTGTGAAATATAGCACTTAAGCTGACCATACACTAGAGCGATTATTGGCCCGATCAACCAATTATCGGGTGATCGGGCCAAAAATTTTAAGGGAGCCAGTCAGCAAGCTGATAGGCTCCCTATCCCTGCAATTGATGCTGCTGTATATAAATGTACTATGCTGCTCTGACTGCTTTGAAGGTATACTTCTAAGATGTCAGAGCAGATTAGTACATAGATATGCAGCAGCACCATAGACAGCCCTGGCCCTGGGGTTCTCAACCCCGTCCTCAAGTACCACTAACGGTCCATGTTTTGTAGGTCTCCCTGCAAAACCTGTGGAGCTTTCAAAATGTAACTGTCAACTGTCAGTTATGAGCACACCTCCAGCAAGGAGCTTTAAAAAACTTGGATCGTTAGTGGTACTTGAGGACAGGGTTGAGAACCCCTGCCCTAGAGGAAAATCTTCCTGGTTATCAAGCCACCCCCTGCTGGGACCGATAATCGTCCCAGTGTATGGCCAGATTTACACTTATGTATCAATCTTCAATGTCCTATTGAGTGTAAGCTTGTAAGCAGGGCCTTTTAACCCACACAGTCTGTCTGTTACCTACCTGTTACCTAGTCATAAGGACTGTAAAAATTGTAAAGTGCTATGTAATCTTATGGCACTATATAAAAGTTGTTAATACATAAATATAAAATTATGGTGTGTTTGTTGAATGCTGAAATTATAAGAATAAACTGGAATTTTGGAAGTGGAATAAATGTAGGAAAAGGTTTTATGTGGGGATTATGTGAGAAAAAGGTGGGGGATACAGAACATAAGATGGAAAAGTTAGCGATCATGTGGATGTATGGGAGGAAAAGGCAGGCAAGCAAGTGGTGGTATGTGAGGGAAATCTGTCATATAGGGCTTGGTATATTTGGGATAGGCTGGCATGCAGGTGGTGGTATGTGAGTAAAACCTGGCAGGCAGTGTCATGTAAGAAAAAAAAGTTGAGATCCAGAGATTGGTATATAAGGGAAAGATTGGCAAGCAGTTGTTGGTATGTGAGGGAAAGACTGGCATGTAGTTGTTGGTTGTGAGGGAAAGACTGGCATGCAGTTGTTGGTATGTGAGGGAAAGACTGGCATGCTGAAGGTGATATGTGAGGGAAAGACTGGCATGCAGTTGTTAGTATGTGAGGGAAACACTGGCATGCAGTTGTTGGTATGTGAGGGAAAGACTGGCATGTTGATGGTGATATGTGAGGAAAAGGATATTGGACCTGATTCAGATTTGCGAGCAACTTAGGTGCACACGTAGATCTAAAAGTAAGCACGTTCCTGTCACACCCCTCTGTCATACGGAGTTATGGACACTTTAGTGTCCAGGGGGTAGATCCAGAACTCCACTTGCAATCCGTTTACTAGCATAGCGTATTTACGCGTGCGCACCTTCTATATTCAAGGGGTGTGCCTAGGGGAGTGTATAGAAGGTACGCACGCGTAAATACGCTATGCTAGTAAACGGATTGACCGATTTCCGCTTTTCAAACCCTACCTTAACTTTTGGCCACGTAATCGCTATCGTCCGCAAACGTACGGATGGGCAACACAGACTTACGCAGCTAAGCACGACCATACTGTACACTTCAAATGCAAACCCCCGCCTCCATTGCGTATTTAAATGAATCGCCTACATTGCATGTTTTAGACGTACTTTTGTCTCACGTAAAATTGGCACGCCCACACGTACAAATTTACATAACTAATACGTGAATAACCAATGTGCTCAGAGTTACGTTACGTAGCGTATCATCTGTCGTGCGCATGCGCAGTACATACAAAATTGTGATTTTACGTGTCCGCCAGGCGTAAATTCGCACAGAAGCATTGTTCTGGATCTGGGCTCAGAACCCTACCTTAAGTTGTATGCACAGATCTGCATTCGTATGGAAGTGCAGCTCTCAACCGCTGGCCCTTCATTAGCATGCCTTACCCTGCTTTGGTGGCGGGATTTCCACATGCAGATCTGAAGGACCGACCCCTTCTATTGAAATCCTTCTGTACACATAATATCTGCTGCGCACATGCGCAGATGTTACCTGTGAAGGGGACTTACATAAGTGACGTGTAATTCCCCTTTCGAATGCAAATCTGAATCAGGTTCATTATTATCCCATCTCTAGGACAACATGGGTCCCTCTGAAGGTGACTGAAGTTATTATTATATTATTGAAGATTTAATTGGATTGGACTTTATACATTACGCTTTTCATGATGCGCAGGATAAAAATTGAACAGACCTGATGCAGATCATTGACAGATAGACTAAAGTCATTGGGCCTGATTCAGAATTACGTTTGAAATGCGTGCGCAACTTAAGAATGTACGGAACATAAGTACGGAAATTAGGAACGCAAACGTGCACGGAAAATAATAGGAACACCCACTATTAAATTACGTCTGTGCACATTTTAAGCGCGGACATTTTCTGTGCATAAGTTTGGTATGGAAATTGCGTACCTATGTTGAGTATGTAATTTGCACATGATGCTGAGCTGTCTATTATTGCTATTTAATCAAGTAACTACAGGAAATCATTATGAACACTACATGTAATATTTGTAGAAAGTTTTAAACTGTACATGTTAATGTGCAATAATTATTATTATAATTATGTTACCATTATTATTTAAATGTTTTCAAATTTCGTACCTTACATTATGATGGGACCAATTAATTAATGTTTTTTTTTTATAATATACTGACTATATACTGACTAAAGTGTGTAATACTGTGATAAATGAAATGCAGCCTGAAAGACACTAACTTAATGTCTAAGGGCCTGATTCAGAGATGCGATTTTATCGCTACTTAGGTGCATATATTTAGGATCTTAGAAAATTTGCATCAATGCGCATGCGTAGTAATAGTGCAACGCTGTCTACGTAGAGGTTAGGATCTTAAATTCGCTAAGCGCGGACCTGTGAATCGATCGCAAGCACTTAAGGATTTGCATGGAAATGGGCAGGGGGAGGCAGGGAGATGAGGGAAAGTGGGCGAGGCCAGACACTTAGGATCTCAAATAACCGCAACTACTTCCCTTAAGATCTCAAATGACAGCTCAGTTAGGGTTAGTCAATGGTGGTCTAACTTTAAGATCCGCCGCTGTTTGCAAGGGGAGTGACTATTTAAACAGTGGGCTGTAACCTGCTAAGATCTGAACTGGGTAATGGCTAGTGGATAATTTTATTTCTAACCTCATGCAGTATGTGTTTATGAGTATTGTAAATTATTTCATGATTATCAAGGTGTATTTTTAATGGTTACTTTTGTCAACATATGTAAATGTGAGTAATATTTTATTTTTTTATTACTTTTCAAAAGCCTAATCAGTGCGTATATTTACATATAGCATATAGTTACGTATTATTAATTAAATATTCTTTATTTATTGCAAGATTGCATGAAAAGGTTACAGACAGTTAGTTTTGACAATAAAGGCATAAAAAATCCACAAAACAGAAATGTCAAAAATGTGAATTCAGAATAACATTGTGGAGACAAGAGCAAGTCCGAACTATTATGTATATATCTCAGGCGCTGCTAGATACATCACTATGATATCTGGTCTGTATGTGCGCTGGCGCCTTTGAGGAGGGAAGACACGTACAATCTTGTATTTTTGCTTAAGTAGGGGTAGGAGGGGTGTGGGGAATGGGGGGTTGTCGGGTATACAAAATAAGGTTTCAGGCAAGGTTTCAATCTCATATTACTTAATGTAGGTCATCAGGCACACAGGGGTACAGCCAGATCAACTGTGGACTATTGTTCGTCCAAAACCACTAACGTATCTGTAGGGGCTGGATGGGACCAAGAATGGAAGTCAGGGTGGTCTTTAAATTGAAGCCAGGGGAACCAAGTCTCGACATAACCCTCCCGCTTATCTTCAACAGATGTGATAATGTCCTCCATCATCATATAATAGTCTATCCTGGCAAACCATTCTTTTATTGTAGGGGGGGTAGGCGACCTCCAATGCGTGGGAACGACTGCCTTTGCTGCACTGCTTAGCCTAGCGAAGAGGGAGCGTTTATAGGTTGAAAGAGAGCCCTGCGGGTTGTTTAAGAGCCAAAACTCAGGTAACATAGGCACTGTCACGTCTGCAATTTTCTGGGTAATATTGGCGACAGACTGCCAGAAGTGTTGTAGGCGTGGACAATACCACCAAATATGAGTGTAGGTGCCTATAGCTCCAAGGAATGAGCGGAAGAGATGCTGTGGAGGCGGTGTGGTGTCATATACCATCGTGATAATATTTTATATTGCATCTCTTGTACAGATAGACTGAATGAGCCCAGATGTGTGGCTGCAAAGATCTTTTCCCACTCCTCGTCTGTTAAGGACAGTTGTAGTTCAGTGGTCCAGGCCTGGACAAAGACAGGTGGGGTTGTATCAGTATCTAATAGGAGCTGATACAATCTGGAGACAAGGTGTTCAGGCATAGAGGGGTTTGTGCATAATGTTTCGTAAGGAGTTTTAGGGCGATAAAAGTGTTCGGCTCTGGTCGGGGAGGATAGATAATGTTTGATTTGGAAGTAAACCCATAGCTCCCGTCCCTCTAGCCCGAACTCCTTTTGGATGTCACAAAAGGCGAGCAGTTTCCCCCTCCGCACCAGCTGACCAACCCAAGTCACCCCCGCCCTCTCCCATGCCTGTAGAGGTGAAGGGGAAGACAGTCCCGGGGGAAAGTCCGGGTTATGAAGTAGTGGGGTTAGGGGGGATTGAATAGAAGAGATCCCTTGTCTCCCGCGCAGACGTCTCCAGCAGTCAAGAGTCGGGCCTATAGTTGGATGGGCACTTCGTGGAAGCAGTCGGAGCCAGGGCATAACATGTAAGGGGCAAGCAATACTGTCCGTCTCCAGTCCAACCCACTGCTTGGAGGCAGTTTTCCTAGTCCAGTCCAGAACCCTACTAAGTTGTGAGGCATAATAGTAATACTGCAGGTTAGGGAGCTGCAGACCCCCTTGATTTTTAGGCTTATAAAGGGTGCGTAGCTGACAACGTGGTCTCCTATCCTGTCAGATAAAGGAGCAGCAAAGTTTCCAAAACTCAGAGAAGAGAGACTGCGGGATCCGAATGGGGAGAGTTTGGAGCAGGTACAAAAATTTAGGGAGGATATTCATTTTGATGATATTGATTCGGCCAAACCAAGAGAACCATTTAGGGCTCCATCTCTCCATGTCTAGTTTGGTTCTCTGTAAGAGAGGCGGGAAATTAGCTGTATAAAGGTTTCGGACATCAGGAGTCAAAGTCACCACCATATATCGTAATGTATTGGGATTCCACTTGAAAGGGAGAATAAATTTATTTTATTATTTTATTTTAGTTTGTTTACGAAGTTTAACTTTACAAATATTAAACATTTGTTAAAATTTTATTTAACATATATTGACATTTGTGTTAAACTAATAATGAGTATTAATAAACTAGACAAAAGTTGCATATCACATAAATACACAAACATGTAGCAAAACATTTTACCAGATAAATCTCATTCATACTGGATTGTTTATTAACCTCTGAGTAGCTTCTAAAGCGTTGGTTTAATTAACAACAGGTACAGCATGTAATCTAATTATGAAAGCTTGCTGCCTTAAATTACAAAAGTCATGTGTTCTTAAGTTAAGTACAGAATATGAAAACCTAAATGAAAATCCACAACTGAAAAGCTACCTTAAGATCCGCATAGATGCGTTCCTAAGTTCAGCATGCAAGTTAATACCCACGCCTTGAAATATAATTATAATTCCGTGTTCCTCCCAGTCTTCTTAAGTTAGGAGGATGGACGTAATTTCAGAACGTAATTTTAAGTACACAATTTGCGTTAGCAAGAGCCGTACGCAAATGCTTACTGCACATGCGCAGTTGAAAATCACGTAACTTACTATGCTTAAGTTACGTGTATACGTAATTCTGAATCAGGTCCATTATGCATTATGCTTATATCTCCATAAAGAAAATTATATTTGTGAAATACAGGCAGCCGAAAGGTCATTTTCTGATGTCTGTATTTTGAAAATATCACTAATTAGAAGTTTTTATTAATGAATAAGTATGCCGAAATTATTTTTCTGCAACTTACCCATTCATTATTGTTAGGGTAATGGAAGGGGAATGTTAGGGTGAGGATTAGGTTAGTGGGGACTCTTGTGTTAGGCTGCAGGGGAAGGAGTCTTAGGGTAAGGCTGCGGGGGAGGGAGTCTTAGGGTCATGCTGTGGGGAAGGGAGAGTTAGGGTTAGGATAATGGAAGGGGAGGGTTAGGGTGAGGATTAGGATAAGGGTTGGGGTTAGATAAATACTTACCACTCGCCGCTGCAGATTCGTTCTTAGGATTTTTGATTGCTTGTCCTTGGCGGGGCAGGAGCAATTGATTATAGAGCCAATTCAAAATTGGCTGGTAGAAAAGGTCCGTTCTGACCGCCAACCCACACTCCATTGTTCCCAGCACTGGGAAGCAGGATCAGAGAATGGGATTGCTCAATGAGATCTTCATAGGTGAAGTAACATGTAGTTACAGCCAAACAATCTCCCAGTCTGGTCCTCAGTCATACTGATAATAAAATATTATCACTTCAAAATTTGTGCTTTCAAACTTGCCAGCTTTGTGACAAGGCTTTAATAATAAAATTTTATTCATCATCATTAATTATTTATATAGCACCACCAACTCCACAGCGCTGTACAGGGAATCATTTTGTTATTCACATCAGTTCATGTCCCACTGGAGCTAACAGTCTAAATTCCCTAGAACACAGACAGACAATATCAAATTTGACAATGATACAGCTGACAATGGGCCAGATCCAGAGCTACGTTCCCTTTACGTTTCAACGCTTGTCCAAACCCTACCTTAGCTTTTCAAAACGTAAATCCTGTCAGCCGTAATGGCTTCACGTACTTACGCGCCTAAGCACGCCCATACTGTATGAGTTAAACACCACCCCGTCTCCAAAGCGTAATTACGGGTGTCGTATGGCTGGCACACCCCTTCAATTATAGTTATGCTCTTGATACTAGGATAGTATGTACGTTCTAAGCTACGTGTCGTAACATCTTCCGCGCGCATGCAAGGTACTTACAAAATAGCTGTCATGCTCAGCGGCAGACGCCGCCGCACTTATCTGACCAGGAGCCGCCTATCAGCGGCTCTCCCATGTCATGCCCGCTCTCCAGCCCTACAGAGGTGCCACACCCAATAGTAGCAGCCTCCTGCACAGTGTCCATTGCAGCATGTATGCATCATAGTGTCTGGGAATTAGGCACCTGCACCACTATCCTCTGGTGCATGGGCGTCGCCATCTTGCCTCCTGTCATGTGATTCCCAGCAGTCACTTAGATACTGCCTCTGCAGCACACATGATCCCTTCAGCCAATCCGAGCTTTGGGTGGGCTATTTAAACCCTGTGCACTGATCCCTCAGTGTCAGAACTTGGTTCATTCAAGCGGCTTGGTTCCAGCCTGTCTTGCATCCAGCCTAGCCTGTCTTGCATCCAGCCTGTCTTGTCTCTAGCTTACCTGCACTAGAGCTACCAGCTTACCCGCACTACAGCTACCAGCTTACCTGCACTACTGCTACCAGCCTGCCTGCTCTTCAGCAATCTAGTCCAGTCCACTGTCCAGTTCAGTCTCTGAAGCAATCCAGTCCAGAAGTCCACTGTCCAGTCCATTCTCTGGAGTAATCCAGTCCAGTCCAGCAGTCTGCTGTCCAGCCCAGTCCAGTCCCTGGAGCAATCAAGTCCAGTCCAGCAGTCCGCTGTCCAGTCCAGTCTCTGGAGCAATCCAGTCCAGTCCAGGAGTCCACTGTACAGTCCAGTCTCTGGAGCAATCCAGTCCAGTTCAGCAGTCTGTTGTCCAGTCTCTGGAGCAATCCAGTCCAAAAGTCAGCTGTCCAGTCCAGTCTCTGGAGCAATCCAGTCCAGCAGTCCGCTGTCCAGTCCAGTCCCTGGAGCAATCCAGTCCAGTTCAGCAGTCCGCTGTCAAGTCCAGTCTCTGGAGCAATCCAGTCTGTCCAGTCCAGCAGTTTGCTGTACAGTCCAGTCTCTGGAACAATCCAGTCCAGTCCAGCAGTTCGCTGTCCAGTCCAGTCCCTGGAGTAATCCAGTCCAGCAGTCCGCTGTCCGGTCCAGTCTCTGGAGCAATCCATTGCAGTCCAGCAGTCTGCTGTCCAGTCGAGTCTCTGGGGCGATCCAGTCCAGTCCAGCAGTCCGCTGTACTGTCCTGGTTCACTTAGTTACCTCCTATGCACAAGCACTTCCTTTGGCCTCCCAGCTTCCACTACGGTGCCAATCATCCTACACGCCTCTCGCCACTGATCTCAAACATACCCAGATCGTGACAATAGCGTTTTTACGTCTACGGCTAGCGTAAATATGCTAGCAGACGTAGCTCTGGATCTGGATGTCGGTTATATCATTACTGTAAAGAATTTTAAAAAAAAAGCATAGTATACTCTCCTTATCAAACACCTTCCTGCTTTCTCCCGATGATGATGTCTTGCGCCAAATTCAAAGTATCAAAGGCCAAATTAATGTTATACTGGCCCATAGAGCGGCTACCACCTTAAAACGGCTGCAACAAAAATTCTATGACAAGGCAGACAAAACGGATGCTTTATTAGCTAATAAGCTTCGGAGAAAGCAGTTGCTTACTATGATTAATGAAATTAAGCCTACGCCTACATCCCCCCCTATTCATGATCCTATAGAGATGTCCATAGCGTTTAGATCTTATTATTGTGACCTTTATAACTTATCCTCACTGCCCGGCGCCCCTCGATACACACCTGATTCCCTTTATACCTATTTGGATTCCCTATACTTGCCCAA
>WWET01002524.1:106444-117900 GCA_011038615.1 Limnodynastes dumerilii
GCTCTTGGTTTAGAAAGATATTGGATATGTGACCCAAAGTTGGGGCTCTAAAGTTTAGAGTTAAAATTAGAATTATGTTAGTTCAACAGAGAAGCCTTGGAAGTGGCGGATGGCTTATCACATATCTGCAGATATTTGTAACTAATTCTCTAACTTTTATTTTAAAGATAGAAGATCATAATTAGTAACTGAGTAATGGCTAGAGTGCCAGGCCATGTTTTGTTTTATATACATATATATATATATATATATACACACACATATAAATATCCGTGATTTATAAAAAAAAAAAATACCGGTATATATTTTTCTTTTCTGTAAGGAATCCATGAAAATTTCAAACACGCTAAATTTTTTATTCAAACTAATTTTTATTACATTGAGACAGAAGGCCTAGTATAGCGTTGATTGAAATGTAATTGGAACTTTGCATGTCAGACACCATTTGTCACAAAGCAAGAGTCCATTGTTGTAGATCAGGGATATTCGCATGGATCAGCAAGTAAACCACATCCTGATGAGTTGCATAAATATTTAGAATTATAGGCATTAACACCAAGTATTGTGAAAAATGTAGTGAGTAGTCTACATACAGATGGATCACAAAAATTAGGGAAGAGACTTTTGTTTGATGAACAACTAAATTTACATTGACATGTATTATATTTTGTATAAACACATAAAATCTGTAGAAATAAAACAATAAGACCTAGAGGGTGCTCAGCTACAAGCCGTCTGCCTATATACCAATACACGTGTATCTCCTTTTAAAACAAATAGAAAAAATAATAGTAACGGTGGGTGCATAACATAAACAAATTATACAAATTATAGTGCATAAAACTTGATATCAGTCACCTTAGTTTTCACTATTGTCTGGTTACATACTAATGGACATTGGACTGGATCCAAAGTTTGCTGCCGATAGGGTTGGAAATCCTCTTGCCACAATGTTCTGTTAGCAGATTGCTGTGTGGTCCTAAGGACCATATATGCAAGGGGAGACCACCTTAACCAAGCCCTTATTGTACAATTTGCATTTGGCCTTACACAATGCATATACACACACACTGTACGCATGGCGGGTCATCCCACCCTACCATTATAATGGCTTGTAAGTTATAAGCAGCATGGAGATATAATAAGAGCTAGCACAAACCATTTTTAAAATGCTTTATTTTAATATGCACACTCATACATTTTAATCATATTTCTGTGGGTTTATACAAATTATTATAGATTTTAATGTTAATTTAATAAAAGTGAAGTTTCATACAAAGAAGTTATTTTTTTAAAATTCTCTTCCCTCCATCTAGGTGTACAATAGCCCTTGTTTTCTGAAAGATAACTACATTTAACAAGTAATTTTAAGCATCCACTACCTTACCAAAGTGAGAGACACACAATACTTCATTTTGGAGTAAGGGGGACAGGAATGTTATGTGTACGGTTTCTTATTTCACATACAAATGCTGGCGAGGAGGTAAGGAGCTATTTAGATGGTCAATCATTGGAGTGTAGGGAGCCGGACCAACTAGAGAAAAAAAAAGGTGTAATTCAAAGAAATTGTTACCCCTCCTAGAGGGCATGGCGAGAGCTGACTATGACACCTAATAGAACCTTTACAATACCTGTAAAATATCACAGGTACTATAAAAGCGTAAAACACTGTATTAATGTCTTTTAAACACATTAAGCAGCTGAGGGTAATTACAAGACAAATCCCAAACAGTTAAATAACAAAGAAAAGTAGAAAACCATTGGGATAAGGGTGTAATGAAACTGGAAAAAATGCAGACACAGAATGTCAAATAAAAAAATAAGTGATTGGTATATAATAAATCAAAGTAATTATTTATCATAAAAACCCATACAAATAAATTTTTATTTCATGTTATAACCTGCTATATCATTGTTAGAATTGTTATTTTTGAGGACAGTAGTTCTTAGTGAAGGGACTCTATTAAAGGTGGTCACATGGCTCAACTATGAGCATTACCAGACACAGACATGTGTGGAGAAATCTTCACACAACCTCACCTTCATATAGCCTACCTCAGTGGGTAAGTGTGTGGAACTGCATTTATCCTATAGGACTGGTTAGTTTCTAAAAGTGGACAGTCTTTACTGAGTATTCTGAATATTCCACCAATAACATATGCTATTAGCTTTTCATAGTGTTATTAGAAACTTATGGTTGGCTTGTTTTCTGCTGCTTTCTTTTTATAACCTTTACAATACAGACTTGTACTCACAGTTTAAGGCAGATGTGTACCATGATGTGGGTTTCAGTCTTGACAGTAAATACCTGCCTTGAACTGTAGCTGAGCAGGGAATCATTTATTTAACATGAATGAATAGTTTCACTTAATATTGTGGTTACTCATCTGTTGATACTTAGGACATGTATAGACTACAGTTGTTACACAAACAATGACCATATAAAGACTCTTGTGCATATAAAAATAAAAACCTTGACAATAAGTCTATAATCATCTGTTCCATATACAAATATGTAAATAAAAAAAATATGTAAAAAATATACATGTTAACAGCCTACTTTAATTTTTTACATGGAACTTAAATAAAACTGAGCATATTGCCTAAATGTCCGTGGTTCTGTTTGCATAGGCTGAAAAAGTTGCTCTGCATTAGGTAAACCCACCAGTAGCTTTCCTAAAATTGTCCTGGCTGTGTGGCTAAAAAATCTATTCTTTATTCACATTTTCAACCATATAAGGATAGCAATTTATTTAATTTACTTATCAAAGCACTACCTTTGGCACTACCTTTTTTCAGAAAAAAAACAACCCCAAAACAAATAATTCTCTACATTTTACATAATGCATCACAGAAAATATATGTTCCAAGAACCAATTTGCAGACAGCTGACGTTTTCATGGTCATTTCAGTTTCACCCAATGAACAGCTTCTTAGTCTCCTATGGATTAGGAAAGCTGCTTCATTTGAATAGCATTCTGGTGAATTGTAAGTTGTTTAGCCAGCCGTACAAGATATATCATTGCATAGCTAAATACATAACGTGTAATATGGGTCAGGCCCGTTCATCTACCACCTACACTTCTTGAATATTTATTGCGAATGTGTAGGCACATAGGAAGATTAGCCACAATATACATATATAGTGGCTAGAGAAAGCGTATATGTGACAGACATGGTTAGTATAACAAAAATTTCCTAAACCTGCCCCATATTACATTATATGTCTGTATATCAAACATGATTCTTTCCTTACAGAAAATTTGGTCCACAGCTAATCTGATTTTCCCATATTTTTTTTATTTGTTGATAGGACAACTAAGACTGTTTGACTCCCAGCATCCATTTAACATAACAGAAACAAATGTGAGTGGCAATAAAATAAAGCATTTATGATCAACATTATAGCAGAGCGAGAATACATAAGGCACTGATAATTCAAGTCTTCTAAAACGTCTTTATCCATAATAGTGTTGTTGATAACGCAAATTGAGTTCACGTAGTTCTCGCTCTCTCACTCGTCGTAACTTGGTTGACTTGGTAGAGCGACTAGAGCGAACTGACTGTGCAGACTTTGTGCTCTGGCAGCGGGATGACGCTCTCTTGAGCAAGTTCTGTGAGATAGATCTGTGAAGATTTTTCATAGATGAAGATGCAGCCATGCTTACTACCCAGGGATGCTTAAGGGCCTGTGTTGCAGTCATCCTATCGGATGGTTCCACCATAAGCAGGCGATCAATAAAGTCCTTTGCCAGGTTAGAAACGCTTGGCCAAGGCTGAGGATTTAAAACATAAAAAATCAGAATGAAAGAAAATTCTGGAAAAATGTAAAAATAACTAACACATCAAAATATACGGATAAACCAGTTACAATGTACTTTAACTTTCTCATAATTATAACATTTTGATTTAAAAAAGCAGTTCCTGGTATTAAACAAACGTAAATGCCTCTTTATGTAGTTCTTGTGGACAGTCTCATCCAACCCTCCTTTTCCTTCTCCCCTTATGTTTAAACCTTCTGCCATATTTCCTTCTACCATATATCAATGAACTATTGGTCAAGTATGGCAACAACTTGTATCTTCATTCCAAAATATAAAAGTGACAGTCATCTCTAGGTGACAGGAATACTAGTCAGATTCTTTTGGCTGCAAGTTAATAAATATGTAGAAGACTATTTGCCGAGTTGCTTATCATTAACTGAGGCCAGTGCTTGCTTGTTTGGTGGTATACTCCCAGTGAACATCCTACATTAAACAATGGACCTGCTTTTCTGCAACTGCCACTAGTAAAAAAAAAAAAAATGTATGAAAAATCTGCCTCCTGCATTAGAAACAAATTTTGGAGCCCCAGTCCCAATGAATAGAGACAACCATTTTGTGTGTTTGCATTTTGTAAGTGTCCAGTCCCAAACTACAAAAAATAACATTATAACATTATATTAACAGATGTGGTTGTCAGTTAGGCAGGGTGAATCCAGATGTAAGAGAACCAGCTGACATGTGTAGAACCATTTCTTCTGCATCGGAACACAGCATTGTGCGGCTGTGTTTCGTGCTTCATTTATTCTCAGCAAGGGGGGACGGAATACTTAAGGCAGGTACTTCAGGCACTAACCGCACATAGGAGCAGGGGGAGTGTCCTGTTCTCCTACATTTGGGATAGCTCCGTTGCTGAGGCTACATACAGAATTAACATTTAGATCTGGATCCGGCCCATAATACTTCAATCAACCTGCTTAATACTGCTGAAAAACCTGCATGGGAGTCTGTCATGCACATTTTCCAGAACCATAAGAAAGATAACTACAGAGATGGTGGACAATATCTTAAAATGTTACAAGAGCATGGAGTGTAACATATTTCTGAAAATCTGCTTTTTGGACTTACACCTGGATTTCTTCCCAGTCAATCTTGGGACAGTCAGGGATGAACATGGCGATCGGTTCCACCATGACATTTCCATAACAAAAAAGCAAGTGGAATCTAAGCATGCTGGCTGACTACTGTTAGAAACTGTGGGAATGCAAAAGTGGAGATGTTTCGTATAGCAACCAATCAGATGCTAGCTCTCACTTTCCTATTACAACATAGAATATGTCAGCTACAATCTGATTGGTTGCTATGGGCAACATCTCCACACTTCATTTCCCGCAGCTTAGTAAATATGGCCCTTAAAAAGGGATCCTTCTAGGCCGGGGAATCACAACACTGTGTTTTACATTTTCTTTGCCTGTGTTGTTAATAAATATAATGTCAGTCCCACTCAAAATCCTTATGTAATAGAGTCATTCTAAAATACTTGTAGATTTCAGCACAGAAAACACTATGCAGTGCACTTACATAAACTCTTGAGACAAAAAATAACAAAGATTATATTGACCAGTGTTATAGGTGTTGGGAGAAGTACAGAAGAATTGATTACAGACTGAGAGATATTGTTTTAGATAGCGTGTGCTCTTTCGATTTTCTGTCTGGAGTTATCCCTGATTTGTACAGTTCAAAAAGTGTTTAAACAACAACAAACCCCTGTAAAAAATGTACATTGAAAAACATGAGGTCCCCTGCAGTTCTGAACCAGAACCAACCCTGTACAAGTCTGGTGTCAGTAGCAGAAAATATAGGGTACAAGCAGCGTGGCTTTACTTGACAGGGTCGAGGAAACTATAGAGGGGTATCCTACTGCAGCACAATCTCCTTCAAACATGATTCCATGCAGCCACAAGCCAGTTGGCACCAGGGATGGTTCACCCAGGTGCTCGGGTAAAGTGTAAAGCATAAAGCTGGCAGTGGTAAAACTGGCAGGAGGCTACACAGATCCTCCCTTTGAAGAGGGGGCTTCATAGAGTGTTTTTTTTTATGATTTATTTATTTTAAGTATTTACTTTAGAAGCAGTTGATGTTTATACATAGTGCTGTACTGCTGCATTGTTTGTCAAGATTAGCTGCTGTCAGTCCAGTCCATTACTCATATTTCATGTACTGCTGCTGTCTGAATATAATCTGTCTAGTGTGTACACAGGTACAAATTGCAAGAAATAACTGTATAGTATATATACACAATACTGTACATTATACTGAAACAACTAGAAAGAAAATATTGATTTTGTGAAAACTGTAAAGTGTGTAATGAAAAGGTGTGCTCAATCACTAGTCAATTGATACTTCTCACAAATATGTCCAAGCAAATAAATTAATCCAGATACCAGTCCAGAAATTTCCTGGTCCCGATTTAAGCACCAGATAGATTATTAAGTACAGCAGCTCCTCTTTAGGCAGCCTATTCCAATACACTTGTAAGAAATCTAAAATGGAAAGATGAACAGAGAGCTCTTCATGGTGCAGTATTTTCTTTAACTTTAATTAGGTATTGGAAGACAAGTGCCTCCCCGACCCCCTACGGATCTCTTAGTGCACGGGTCTAAGTACCGCATGCTAGGTTATCCGTAGAGTAACATCTGGCGCGTGCATGCGCAGTTTTTACTTTCCAGTGGACTTACGCAAGAGGCTTGCATCAGTCCCCTATATTAAGTGAGGATTAGGCCAAATGCCCCTTAATAAACGGTTAGTTTCAAAATATAATAAAAACATAAGTAAAACAGCAGACAAGTCAGAAGGGAGAATGGACCATCCAATTCAAAACTACATAGTCATCAAAACAAAAGAAGAACAGTTACAAGGTTTGAACTCACAAGCTAGAGGTCACAAGTTACAAGTCAATTTACTGCTTTACTGCTTTCTATCAAAGAGTAAGTATTGTGGTTTAAGACTAAACCTGTTCTGCACGGTATATTTGCTTATGATACAAAACACTTGTCTTGTGACCAAGGGGTTGTGAGTTCAATCAAAACTGCTGACCTATTTCTAGCAAGCAAACAACAGGCAAAAAAGTAAGAAAAACATGAAAAGATCAACTAAAATTAATGGACAATAAGGAACGGAATACTAAAGCCATAAAACAGCTCTTTAGATTATGTGAGAAAGAGGACAGCTCTAAAAACTCCCATACATAGAAATAAATACAAGACTGAATTTAAAGACTGAGTGTTTAACATAGGTGTTAATGTGATCTCTGTTTTATATAATATTTGATGTTATTACAAAACCCTTTATAAAGATTTTCATTTATTTTCCAGGTCCATGTTGCATTTGTTGAGTATATTTAGTACAGATTGAATTGGAACAGCCTAGCAGCACAGCAGACAGACATGGAAAGTGAATGTATATATGCTCACTAATAATCTGTCACTTTCAATTTTTGCTTTACCTCCCCCCTTATGAGCACTTACATCTCCACAGTAACTGTATTTTCCCTTTAAAATTTGGCGATACAGGCGCGTTCTGTTATCATCCTCAAATGGCATAGTTCCACTCAGCAGAATATAAGATATGACTCCTAGAGCCCACATGTCTACAGAGTTGGTGTAAGGCTTCCGTACAAGGATTTCAGGTGCAATATACTCTGGTGTTCCACAGGTAGTCTTCATAAGACAGTCATCCCCTTTTTTTCTGGCACTTGCAAGCCCAAAATCAGTAATCATAATTTTGGAGTCTGTCCCGGGGTGGTAATACAGAAGATTTTCAGGCTTTAAGTCTCTATGTGTGATCCCAAGAGTGTGCAAATATTTCACCCCCTCCAAAACCATCTGTAACACATGAGTGGCATCTCTCTCAGTGAAGGAGCCCTTAGCAATTATTCGGTCAAAAAGTTCTCCGCCCGTTGCCAATTCCATTACCATATATACTCTCTCCTGAGTCTCAAACACTTCAATTAGCTGTATGATATTGGTATGTCGAACCCGCCTAAGAACACTAAGTTCTGATTCGCACACCTCCCTGCCCTCTCTATATTTAGTTTCAATCATTTTAATGGCATATGGTTGCTTGGACGCTTTGTGTTCCACCCTTACAACACGGCTGAAGCTTCCTCTACCAATAAGAGCTTTAATATCATATTTGGCAGTCACTCTGGGATCAAACTTAGCTCTGTACTTAGCTACTTTATGTTTCCGCAGATCAGCAACTTCTGCATGGTTGGACGTGAAGCCATTGGAGTACGGGGGAGTTGGGGAAACTCCTTTTGTGTCTTTACGCCCATGGTCTGTGATAAAGTGCTTATACTGGTCATTTTTTGAGGTTAGGTATGGTTCCACTTTTTTTACCAAGTCCAATTGAATATTCTTTGGAGGCTCGGGGAGCACTTTGCTTGTCCCACAGCCCATCATGGGAAACACTCAGTCTTCCATGTGGCATTGTGTTGCAGAAATCAATATTAGTGGATGTGAGATTCAACTGGTCCTAAAAAAACAAAACATAAAAGTGGTTAACTAAAAAACAATCCACACATGAAAATGCGTACACCCTATACATATAGATATTTAAATAGAAGCTACTATTGTTCAGATTATAGAAATACCTTAACTTTCAAGTGTAAAATTGTAAAGTGGAAAATCAATAAAGTCAATTTATTACCAATTTCAGGTCTCTGTTAACCTTATCTTAATTCTATAGATGGTGTATTAACAGGGAATGGGATATAGCTGAACTTAACATAATGTTTTTACAGTACAATCATAAAGGGAGGACCTCTCCCAGGATAATTTTAAGGACTCTATAAATATTAAGGATAAATTGCCCTACACACTCAGTTTGGACTCCCAGCAGAACTAAACATAGTCCCCCAGTTTCATAACTAATGTGAGTGAAATGAGTTTATTCCAAACTGAAAAGGAGTTAAACACACTTGTAAGAACTTTGTGTAGCAATACTTAAATTCAGGTAGTACATAAATTATAACCATTTAGTAAGAGGATGTTGAACATAGATTACAATGGTCCATTCCAGGACCATACAACAAAGGACATCACAATTATCAATCATTACACATATGGGGCTGGATCCAGACTTAAGTAAGTGCTTGAAATTAGTTACTCCTGGGCTAAACCATTTTGACTGTAGGGGGAGTCAAGTTAATTGTATTTTTTGCATGCAGGGATATGTTTTTAAATTGCTTACTGCACACAGATACTGACCAGCTTTACTATCACACTGTTATTTAGACTTGGGATAGGAAACATCACCTCTCAACTCTAATACTGTTTGCAACAGATGAAATATGACTCCCCTGCAATCAGCACGATTTAGCCCAGGAGTAACTAATTTCAAGCACTTACTCAAGTCTGGATCCAGCCTATGGGGGTGTATGTGTGAGTGAGTGTGTGTGGGCAACGGCACGCCTACTCCTTGTAATATTGTAGACTGTGGTGCTCTTCAATCAACTTTTGTACAATCTTTCCCCATAGAAGACACTCACAGACTTAAATCTTCTTTTAACAAATTATATTTCACATCCACATGATCCAACGTTTCAGTAAATCCACGTTACTTTCATCAGGGCATTAATCGTGAGAAAAGTGCATAATAATTAATCGTGTGCATTTTTCACTCGATTAATGTCCTGATGCCCTGACGAAAGTTACTGAAACATTGGATCATGTGGATGTGAAATATAATCTGTTAAAAGCCAATGGGGATGTGGCTCTCCCTTTAATTAACTGCCCCATTTACCTCTCTGCCGTGCTCATAGTTCGTGATCTCAGCTCCTGCAAACCGAACCTGTCTACCTTGCATCGCTGCACCACTGATCCCAGAGTACCTGCATCTCTGCTCCTGCAATCCTGGACGGTCTACCTTGCATTGCTGCACCACTGATCCCAGCAGTACCTGCATCTCTGCTCCTGCAATCCTGACCTGTCTGCCTAGAATCTGGTTCAAGCCGCTGTTGCTATTCAGTTTACCTTGCCTTATAATTTGTCTATCCACACCCATTAATAATAACCTGAAACCTACAATAAACCTCTTGTATTTCCATTTAGGCTTCCATATTCCGTGTACCAAGCTGCAGGTATTCATAACATTCCATATTCCTTGTACCAAGCTGCAGGTATTCATAACATTCCATATTCCTTGTGCCAAGCTGCAGGTATTCATAACATTCCATATTCCTTGTACCAAGCTCCATGTATTCATAACAGGTAGAGAGTATGAGAAAGGAGTTCTGGAGAGAGCACAGTTAAACAGTGTATCAGGCAGAAAGCCTGACAAGACACCGAGGAACAGGAGACTATTTGCACCCATTGGCTCAAGAAATGGGTTAGTGAATGTGAAGTCTTTATTATATTTAAGATGTTTTGCAGCTGAAAATGAAAAAAGTAAATTTTATTTTGAAATACTGCTAGATGGAGACAGTAAAATACACACACACACTCACTACATATCTTAAACAAACATACATAAAATGACTTGACATGTAATAATGAAGAATTTTAAAGAAAATTAATTGCCCATTCATAGTGCAAGTTTTATTAATGTCAATAGTTTTATAAAGGACATTTCAGTGTGTATAAAACATGACCAGTCAAACAGACACAATTTCAGTTTAGATTTAATAATTCTATTGAAACAGTGATTTATGGGTAAACTTGCATATACTCTTTTAGATGGTGGAAATCACTAGTTTACAATGTAAAGGAACAAAAAAAAAAACATCAAATAGATTTAATGGTTAACCCCTGCCTTTCACGCACCTGTTTAACATATACCTATATATTGATTGAGCAACTTCCATTCTGTTTTTATTAGATTTCAAGGTTTCATGCATTCATTTAAATGTTTTCTATAGCTTGGAGTAACTTAAGAGTCTTTCATTTATGGAGCTGTATCAACATCAAATATAAGGTATGTTAAAATAGTTCATATCCTTTAGATTACAACTTTATTACTTTTTTTTATATACTTTTTTGTTGTTACCACAGACCCTCCGGTTTGTACATTATATATAGGTTCTGGGCAAAAAACTTTTTGCAGCATTTTTATTTAAGAAATTCTGTGTATTATTTTTATAAATTAATGTAAGTTTATAAATATTTTTTTTCAAAATGCCTATTTAAAAAACTATTTCTAATGCCAAATGTGATGGCAGTTAAAGCATTTAAAAACAGCACTAGAAAGAAACCTATTGATTTTTATTAACCATGGCCATTAGTAATACATAACTGCATGCGCTATTTAGAATCTTTTACGGTAATGACTAAACATAACAGAAGATTGTCATTACAACCGAATATTAAATGTGACATAATTTGATATGCAGCATAACTAGCATTATTTCCAACACCATAATTTATCTGTTTAAAGTAGTGCCAAAAACAAAAATATAGATGTAAACCCAGAACATGTATGGCTTCTTTCACGTTCTTTTGTTGTTCCGAACGGGGTGTAGGCGGTTGAGCAGAGGCTTTAAATATGAAGCTGGCTGGTTTTAAATACTGCTGGTGCATAGACAGGTAGGTACAGTGGATCGATGAAGATAGGTGGAGCAATAATGTAGGTAAGGCCGGTGAATGCTGTATGGTGGTAGAGAGATGAAGTCTGTGGCAGGCAGGTAGATGACTTCAA
>WWET01002524.1:119663-130811 GCA_011038615.1 Limnodynastes dumerilii
GATTTATTACCCAATACAATGCAGATTATAAAATATTTGAAAAAATTATCAAGAAAAATTGGACAATATTATTAGCAGATCCTCTTTTAACGAACTCTATTAAATCCAAACCCCAATTTGTTTATACAAAGGCAAAAAATTTAGGAGATGCTCTTACCTCCAGTGCCTTTAGAGAAGAAATACCCTCATCAACAAAAATAAAATCAAAAGGTTTCTATAGATGTGGAACATGTGCATACTGCAGAACTGTAGAACACACACAAAACAAGAAATGAAAACAGAATTATTCACATCCACTCAAACACAAAAAACACATCCTATTAAAAGTTTTATAACCTGCTCCACAACAGATGTGGTGTATCTTATTGAGTGTAATTGCAAAAAACAATATATCGGTAGGACATCTAGACAATTAAAAATAAGATGGAGAGAACATTTAAAAAATATAGAAAAGGGTTTTCCTAATCATTCTTTGTCAGCCCACTTTAAATTAGAACATAATTGCTCTACATCCGCCATCACTAAGATGGTTGGACTAGAAAAAATACAAGGCCATTGGAGAAGAGAAAATACACCAGAGACTTTAGCTAGGGCTGAGATGAAATATATATTTGAATTACAAACCCTAATACCTACAGGCCTCAACTCTGATTTTGAGCTTAAGTGGTTTTTATAGCTTTTTATTATATTTTTATATATATATATCTTTGAAGTCATCTCCTTTTTAAAAATACCCTTTTCAACACCACAACTCTCCATTATTCAATTCAATGTACAGATATACAAATCTCTCTGCAATATTTTTATTGAGATATATCATTTTAGCAAATATATTTAAAACACTTGGTACCATACATGTATTGATTTTAATATGACTGTTCAATCATGAATTTATTTTGCACTAATTCACTGTTTATATTTTTATAATTTTAATATTTTTTATATATCTATAATATCATGTGTATAAGAATGATTTAGGATGTAATCTTAATGTATATTTATTCATCTTAATGTTTATAATATGTTATTGTACCATGCCAATTAACCCATATATCGGTATTCCTTGGAATTGTCTGCCATTATCATGTGACAACAATAGGAGGGTACTTATAGAAGTAATTGACCACCCTTCACATAATACCACAGCCTTGAAAAAGACCTCCATTGAGGTAGAAACGCGTTGGCCAGTTCTTGAACTTTGATGTAATTTTAATAAGCGCTTTTTAGTGTCTACTAGTGAGATACCCTTTCTCAAATGTGAGTACGATTTTACCGATTACTAATAAAAATCTCAAAGATAATTTGCACTATGGGAGCTTTGTTTTTATATTCCTATACCACTATGATCTTCATCTGATGACCGGAGGAAATATACACAGAACCACGTGCAAGTACCCGGGATCGTGAACCGGGAAACTCCTGCCCACAGCCATACGGGGTTGAGGATCTAAGACGTGAAGCAATTATTCAACTGCACCGAAGCATACCAGCCCTGACGGGTGGCCGACGAGCCTGATCTACATAAAGTGAAGGTAAAAGTACAATATCTTCACTTTTAAGGATAGAAAGAAGCCTGTTTACCACGTTGCCAAGCTACAGCGTGTGTCATACCACCGCTAATCGTGATTAGCTTTTTCGGGATTCCACTTATGTAATCCTTGTATTGAAAGTGTGGAAAGATACAATTTGCACAAGAAAAGTTTAAAAGTGAAACATAGTTTCATTGACTGTCATTACCTGTTTACCTTTGAAAGCTTATGTACAATTCAACTTCTTTTCAATATTGTAAACCTACTATTACCCAGGATTGCTTTATTTGTATAGAGGATTTTGGTTGCATAGAGGCGAATTGAAAATAAAATTGTTCATATCCTTCACCTTTACAAACATATAATATTTTTGTGTATTTCATGACAATTATTTTAGAATTGTTGTGGGAATTTAATCATAATCTAGATTCTGGGGGCTGTGTATGTGACGGGTCAGGCTGTGGATGTGATGGATCAGGCTGAGGGCTGTGGATGTAACGGGTCAAGCTGTGGATGTGACAGGTCAGGCTGGGGGTTGTATATGTAATGGGTCAGTCTGTGGATGTAACAGTTCAGGCTGTGGATGTAACAGGTCAGGCTGGGGGCTGTGTATGTGACGGGTCAGGCTGGGGGCTATGGATATAACGGGTCAGGCTGGGGGCTGTGTATGTAACGGGTTGACAGGTTTTTGGGCATGATGATGCTTTTAGTACTACAATCAGCAGCATGCCCTGCTGGCACCACGTTGTTGTTCAGTGAAGTCGGGTGTTGCATTGCGGTATTTTTTACTTGCCGAGATTTTTACTAGCCGGGATTTTCAGTGTAGGTATTTTTTACTTGCTGGGATTTTCAGTGTCTTGGTATTTTAAATTGTTGGTAATTTTTTGTGCCTGGATTTTTTACATGCCAGGATTTTCAGTGTCTGGAAACTGGTGGAGGTATTTTAAGCGCCGGGATTTCCTACCGTACCCACTAGTATAGGTTATTAGTCTACAATCCTCTATATCACAATATTGGGGAAGCAAAATATTGGATTTCTACTGCCTTTATAGCAATGCATTTATTAAGCAATCACTATCTACAACATTGATACTGAGAAAATCAGGGACTTTATTACAAACTAGTCAAAGGCCTGTCAGAATGACTGGAAAAAAATATTCCCCATTAATTTCTCTCCAGCCTCCCAGTATTCACCCATCATGTGTGAACAGCTTCCCAGTATCCCCCATCATATGTGTCCAGACCCCCAGTATTACCCATCATGCGTGCCCAGCCCCTCCAGTATTACCCAGCATGTGTGTCCAGCCCCCCAGTATCAATCCATCATGTGTGTCAAGCCCCCCAGCATCCACCCATCATGTGTGTCTAGCCTCCCAGTATTACCTAGCATGTGTGGCCAGCCCCCCAGTATTATCCAGCATGTGTGGCCAGCCCCAGAGTTTCCACCCATCATGTGTGTCTATTCCCTTAGTATACACCCAGCATGTGTGTCCAGCCCCCCAGTATCCACCAATCATGTGTCCACCCCCAGTATTACCCAGCATGTGTGTCCAGCCCCCAAGTATTATCCGGCATGTGTGTCCAGCCCTCAGTATTACCCAACATGTGTGTCCAGCACTCAGTATTACCCAACATGTGTGTCCAACTCCCCAGTATCCCCCTATCACGTGTGTCCAGCTCCCTAGTATTACCCATCATGTGTGTCCAGCCCCAAAGTATTACCCATCATGGGGCATATCCAGAGCTATGTTTTCATTACGTTTCCTAGCGTAGCCTATTTACTATACACTGCCCTTGACCTTACGTAGCTTAGCCGTGTTACGCTTTCCAAACCCTACCTTACCTTTTTTAAGCGTAACTCCTGATGGCCGTAATGGCTGCATGTACTTGTGCGCTTAAGCACGCCCATACTGTACGATTTTGTGTGTCCAGCCCCCTAGTATTACCCATCATATGTGTCCAGCCCCCCAGTATGTGTGTCCAGCTCCCCAGTATCCACCCATCATGTGTCCAGCCCCCTAGTATTACCCATCATATGTGTCCAGTCCCCCAGTATTACCCAGCATGTGTGTCCAGCTCCCCAGTATCCCCCATGATTGTGAATTCTACTGATCCAGACTGAGAGACCATTTAAAGGCTCAGGAATCCATTGCAGGTGTTTTGGAATAATTGGCCAATTAGAGTGTGACACTTTGAGCTTACAATATTGATCCTTGTCACATTATTCTATTTTTTTGAGATTTTTTAATTTTGGGGTTTTCATAAGCTCTAAGCCATAATCATCAAAATTAAAACAAATAAATGCTTGAAATATCTCACTTTGCATGTAATGAGTCTATATAATATATTAGTTTCACCTTTTAAGCTGAATTACCGAAATACATGAACTTTTGCATGATATTCAAAAGTTTCACCTGTAAATAAAAGGTTTTACACTATTAGCAGTGGCCACTTGTCTGTTTTTTACCCTGCATATTACCCGGTGACACACACAATAACAGACCTGGAATCAAAGCTTGGATGTAAAGAACGTAAACAGTGATCACCAGCGTTTAACACATGTACAGGAGCCGACATAGGAATTGACTTTTCCTCTGAACCACAGGGATCGTTATCTCCTTATAGACTTCTACGTGAGATTACCTATTTGGGACATCTATAAGCTTTTGGGAGCACACAGAAGTTACCACAAAACTGTGAGCCGCGATTGATACTTTTTTCTTTTGATGTTTCACATGTGAGAACTGTATCAATACACAGCCCCCATCATGTGTCTGTAGACTACCCAGTAGCCCTCATTCATGTGTCTCCAGCCTCCCCAGTAGTCCCCATTCATGTGTCTGCCACCTGCCCAGTAGCCCCCATTATGCGTATGCAGCCTCTCCAGTATTCCACATTATGAGTGTCAGCAGCCTCCCTAATATTCCCCAGAAGGTGCCTCCGTCCTCCCTATACTTTACTTATCTTTTTAGTGTTCCTTCCTCCTCCTGGTTCTGTCCTCCGCGGCACTCTGTGCGATGCTGATGTGACCTAAGGTCGCGCCAGCATAACGCTGTACGAAGTCCCAGTTGATAGGGCAGAGACTTGGCCCGGAAGGGGGCAGGGTGTGGGCGGAGTATGGAACAAATGGTGAAATTATTTTTTTTTAAGGCAAGGTCTTCCAGTGCTTTTTCTCGTTAGAGGCATTGCGCCGCGACACATTTAGCAACAGTGTGTCTATTCACGCTGCCGACACCGCAGAACTATCACTGCCTTTATCCATCTACTGCGAATCAGCTCAAAAACCCTGGCTGTATTGAGATCAGCCGCTGCTCAATAATCTGTTGCAACATTGTATCTTGCCTCTCTACGCATCCAGCTCCAACGGACTGTCGGCTGTGTGAGACACATAATATCCACTACACGTGAGTCAGCTTTTTACATCTTCTGCCTAAGTTACTAGTTATCTAAAATCGCATGGATTCGCCGATAATCTTGCCGATCTTTCCGCTGGATGGCATAAAAATATCGGCACCATACATTACATTACTTGCATGCAATTATCGTTGAAAAGGTAGAAAAAAACGTTGATTTTTCGTCTGGTTTTGTCGGGTGTAAAATATCGGTTTTGCCCATACACAAAACGACATTTTATTTTTATCGTCCGATTTCCTTACTGAATTTACATAAAGGGCAGTGGTTTTCCTGTGGGTTTCAGTGACGTCGACGATAGGAAGTATAGAGATAACTTCCTGTGCTATCTAGCTCTTTGCAGCAACAAATCCATGACCCACAGCACATGTAGCAGCTCCATATAAAATGTCCAAGTACTGTTTGTTGTGTGCAGCAACAAATCCATGGCCCTGTGCACATGATGCAGTTCCATATAAAATGTGCAAGTTCTGCATGCAGTTTGCACCAGCTTATATACGTAGGTGTTTCAACAGACGTCCTTTATTTAATGTCAAACGTCATTATGTTTGACATCTCCATGGCTTACAGCTTATGATGCACAAGGCGCTTCGTGATATGTCACACGTCATCTGCATAAGCACGCCTCCACCGCACGATAAATTTATCGCCGAAGAACTGCCGATTATCGTAGAACGTCCATACACTACGTGATTTCTCCAAAAATCTGCTGCTTTTTATCGTTTTAAATCAAACATGCCAAAAGATCAAATAACCGTTCAGAAGCCCTTTTTGGACGATTATTGGAATCTCGTCCGAAAAATCGTTGCCATACACTTGAGAGATAATTCGGCTCTTTAATTGATGGATCGGCCCGATAATCCCTCTAGTGTATGGCCAGCTTAACACTATAACATAATTTTATGTAACAACCGTGATCCTTATAACTTCTCTTGAAAAAGAGATTTTTCATCTTTTAGAGATGTAGAACTGATAACGAAATCTATTATATCCAGTCATTACCCAATATCTTCGCTATAATACAATGAACTCACAATTAGAAAAAAAAATTATTCAATCATCTCATTAATTCCCAGAGTAAACAATATTTACAATTTGAACGTCCAATATGCTTTGCTCCTACACAATGTGGTAAACCAATCCCCACCCCTAGCGTTCTGTTTTATATCAATAAAGCAAATAACATTAATGTCCCCCCCCCCATGATGTTCCTGTATATGTATAGAGACTGAGGGCCAGATTCAATTGCCGGCGGTATTTTTAAAAATATTGCGTCGGAAAAAATACGACGCCTTCGCCGGCAATTGAACGATAAAAATTTGCATATTCAATATTTATTTTAATGCTGCGCAAAAAGTGCAGGCAGCGAAGGGGAAATTTAACGGGGTGGAAAAAAACCAACCTTTTTTAAACGTCGCAAATCACTTATTGGCCAGTGTCTGAAATATCGTTCTCATGATATTTCAGACAGTGGCCAATAACCTGTCATTAGCGTTGGGCATTTCCTGCTAGCAGGAAGTGATTTGTAACGTTCCAAAAAAGGTTTTTTTTTTTACCTGGCATCCATGGGCATGCTGATGCTTGTACTTCTACAAGCATCAGCATGCCCTGTCAGGGCACAAAACAGGACAGCGTTAAAAATCCGCACCTCTCATAGCGGCAAATTTTTAATTAACGCTATTGGTAAAAAAATGGCGGATTTTTAACGCTGCAAAATAATTCATTATTTTGCAAAAAATAGCGTTAAAAATACGCCAGCGAACGCTTTTAGCTCAATTGAATCGGGCCCTGAGACCAATATATTCCTATTTCAGTGTTCTAAAAATCTCACTCCAAACTTATGTATAATACGTCCAACATATTGTTTACTGCATTTGCACGATAAAAGGTAGTTGCTATTGCAATTCATGAATGATTTTAGCATGAATTTTTCTCTTGTATTTGTAGACAAAAATTCTGTATTTTTCCTCTGCGTAAATTTACAGAAAATACAGGAAGTCTGTCTTGCGAAAGTAGTTACAGTGCAATTGCTTGAATGCATGGATACAGCTTGTTTCCAATATTGGATCCCACGTAGCCTGCGTTTAGATTCCCGAAAGCTAAAAAATAGGATCTTCTGACCTGATCTAATATGTGTAAAGCTAATAACAGAAATACTTATACTAGTGCTAATAACGATTGAAAATATGCTCATTAGTTTAAAAAATATAATATAACATATTATATTATATATATAAAATATGAACAGGGTAAACCAAACTACACCCACAACCAATAAATGTACATTACATTAATATAGGACCGAATCCTCAGATCAGACATTCCCTAGTTGGCAGTGATCGGATTTTGTGTGCGTGCATCAATGTGACATAACGAGAATGCATTTCATTCTATCCTGACTTAATTTAAATGACATTTCTGACAGAGGGGGCTGGGTTGTGATTGCAAGCGGGCTAATACTGATCCAGACTTCCGCACTCCTATCATTTTCTGTGTATAGCGGTAAGAAAAGTTAAAGTAGGCCCTAGGTAGCAGATGTCATTCAGTGCAAGGGGAGAGATAACTTAAGAAATGTATCTAAGGATTCCATCCTAAAACAGGTTGTGGGACAACTTAATTTCCTTCATTATGTTTAGATTTTAGAAAAAAATATATAGTTTGGGATTTAAAACACAGGAGCAGTTTCCCATTTGTTCAATAACTTTACTTATATTTCCTTTTACTTTATAGTATAATAGCAAAGAAAATGTATAAAATATATTAATCAAATAGTGTTCCCTGTATATTTTCTACATATATACAAGTATTAAAATGACTTTATTTATAACCAAAAGTCCATTCACTATCATCTCATGTTAGTTGCTGCAGCAAGCAAAATATAGTCATAGGATCTGAGAACTCATACACCTATCCATCAATAATTCAACTAATCTATGGTTATTTACATTTGTATCCAAGTACAAACAAAAAATAGTATATTATTATTAGCCATCTAACCAAAAGAATGCGTGTACGTAGAAAGTAAAGTATTGCGTGAAAATTTCATTGCGTTTCTTATAGTCTAATATTGTGCCTCACCTGAAAACTCGCTCGTCAGCAATCATTTGCCGATCCCTTTAATCCAGTATTTAAAAAAAACAAAGTTGACAAGAAATCCCCAGTCCTCTCAGGAGTCGCACTGGACCTTTTAGAAAGCGGAAGTTGTCTGACGTCATGCATTCTCCCACGGAGCTGAGTGGAGTCATGGTAACAATACCATAAAGTTCGTACTACACAAAAAGAGAGACCGGCGGTGAGGGACCGTGATGTCTTACTCGCCATAGAGTGCTGCTCAGACGATTTTGTGCGTTTAGGTCAGAACACAGTTACAAATGACTACAAACAACAGAAAGGGCTACGTATAAAATCACTAAAACTACTTTTATTATTATCTTATTGAGTACCATAGGATTTAAAACGATGATAATATGAACCTTACCCTCTTAACGTCTGTGTTCTGTAATGGTGGCCTTTTTAGGGGTAAATTCAGTGTATAAACAAGTATATGTATGGGAAAAAAGCCATACATAGGTAGCAACTGAATAGAACAAAGACTTGCAAAAGTACATATATTTATGGTCTTGTAAATATCGTAATAGCAATCAGGACACAACCCTTAAAATTGTATTCATATGGTATAATAAAAGTTTCAGTGCATACTATCAGGCATTTGGCTCAACTGTCATAAACGTTTATGAGATTATTAGTTCCTTCTTGATGGGAGTTCCAGATAATAGGTTACTGTGAGTGAGAGTGACACTTATTATTATGGACCAGATCCAGACATCTGTTGATATTGGATCCAGGTTTTCCCATGGGCATGGGGAGTACACTGCGCTTGCTAGTATGGAGATGCAATTACCCCTACCTTAAAATGTCCATGTTGTCTTTACTTAAAATGAAGACTGCGCAAAAGTCTGCATAGTATAGAGGGTGCTTAGCACGCTCTCATTGTAATACCTGCATATTTCCCCCTCCCATGTAGCAGAATTTATCTCCATTCCATATCCTGCCCCACTGTCAGAAATGCTGTGTGTCTGCACCAAAGTTCTGTCTTGGGAATGCAACGCTTGGCAATGCGTGCCCTGGCAATCTTTGTGATATAAAAAGTCCCCTTTTCGGAAGTTTATAGGTGAGTGCAGGAGTAGTAGTCACTTCTGGGCCCCCTTCACTTTTGACCCCCAATAGCATCGGTATCCACTTGTAGTTATGCCACTGGTCCAGTACCCAAAAACATATGTTACAGGCAGATGTCTCTCTAGATGCTTCATGTTGCTTTCCTTCAAACTTGCTCTCTTCTTTTCCTTTTCAAGTACAACTACTAATTTATAGTTGCCAACTCTCCAAGAAATTCTGGCATCGCTCCCAGAATCCTTGGAGAACCGGCAAATCTCTTGGATATGGGCTTGAAGCAAGTGAATTAATGCAAATCGCTGCATTAAGCATTAGGGCTTGATGCCTTAGTAATCTTAAAAATAGCAGCTTTGATTAGGTGGGGAAAGCGAGTCAACCATGTTGACTCCCAAAATTCGGGCATTTCTCCCAATATCTTGGCAGAGCTGTGAAATCTATCACAGTGGCCTCAAGGATGTGATTTAATGGAATCCACTGCCTAAAGTCCCCTCCCGTCTATCAACATTAATATTCCTAATGTTACTAAGGACTGGCCATTGCTTGATTATGTAATTTAGCATCATCAAGCCCCGCACCCATCCGTAGTAATACTATGAAAAGTGGCACTGATAGGCAGGAGGTGGGGATGTATTTTGCATAAATTGCATCATCAAGCCAAGTCCCCATACCAGCATTTTTTTTCTCTCCGAGATCCCCCAGAGGGAAGAATTAGAAAGTTGGTAATCTTGATTCCGCCCACTTTCTGCATGCATAAATCGACCCCAACTTATTCTGGATCCGGTCTGTTGTTACCATCACTTCCTGCAGCCTTGGACTTGTCATTAACAACTTGTTATTATATTACACATTTGTCTCCTTGTATAAATATACATTTTTATTTTTGAGTAACTGCTTCATATAGCCGCATCAATTTTACATACTAAATTTCATTCAATTAACACCTTACATTTGGGGACTGACTGCACAATATGAATGCTACTATTGTTTTCACCAATTTATTACCACCAATAACCTTCAATATGTGCTGTTTCTAATAAACACAAATGGAGTTTGCACACATACAAACTACCATTGCATCTATTGCACACAGTTATATGTTATTTTGCCTATTGCTAGATATACCTATTATATGTGCTTCTCTGTCACATTACACTTGCTGCTATTGTTAATAACTAAGAAGTGACACTTCTTTCATGGAAACTGCATTGAGTTAGAAAGTGTGTTCCCTCCTTGTCAGTTTACAGAACAGACATTCCCTCTCTCTGCATACCCTTCCAGACCTCAATTCTTAAGGTAATATAGCCACTTGAGTCAGAAAATGCATCTGAAGAGTGTGGCCCAGCTTATGCGTCAATCCAAATCTTTATTTCGGAAATCTGGTTTCATCAAAATCGGAAGTCTGGATTCAAGTCAAATTTAGTAACAGGTAACTAGAACTTATTTCTTACCTCTCCTGCTGCAGGTCCAGCGGCGCTTCCGAAAATGAATGCCGATTGGCATACGACCCATTCTGAAAAAATATATAAAATAGCTCCCTATTCAAAATAGAGACAGCTGAAAATAACTTTCAGATGTCTCTACTTCTGAAAGACAGTCATTATGCCGGGGGCTCTGGCAGTTTATTTGGACCACGCACGTCAGGTGCAGGCCACCATCCCCATCCAAACTTGGGCCCCACCTCATTGCTATGGCACCCAAGACGGTCAACTTCTGTCCCTACATAGAAACAGAGAAAGTGACGACAGATAACAGCCACATGGCCATCCAGTCTGCCCAGTTACTTATTTAAAACTATACAGACCCTAGACCCTATTAGTTATCAATTTAGTTTAAGATGTAGGATATCCTTATTTTTATCCAAAGCATGTTTAATCTGTTCTACTGTGTTGGCCACACACTAGAGCGATTATCGCTCCCAGCATGTGGCTGCCGATAAACGGGACGATTTCCCCCTGGGGAAAGGTCCCGATATCGACACCATACACTTCCACAGGCTGGGAGAGATACTCTCTGCTGGAGAGCCTGCAGCCAGCCT
>WWET01002524.1:153498-166906 GCA_011038615.1 Limnodynastes dumerilii
CCTATCTTATATATATATATATATATATATATATATATATATATATATACTAATAATAGATAAATCAATAATAGATAAATAAGTAAATATAAACAAGAACACTTACTGTTGAATTTGATGTATTTAAATCCACTGAGGATGTTTAATAATGTTGCAGAGAATCCAATGAGAGTTTTAAGGAAAGAAAAGAAGAAAACATTTTCTGTTTAGAAGATATATATATATATATATATATATATATATATAATGATAACAAAACAAATTAATAAGTGAATATACTTAAAATAAATATATTGTTGAAAATAACATTGAGAAACAGTATAGTGAATATAAGTATTAAATATTAAATAAAATATCATCAGTGCCTACATTAATTAATTATTGGCACAAAAATTGTACCAAAAGAGAAATGTATATAGCTCTCTCTATCTTAAAAACATTTCATGGAGATTTATATAGACACACCAGTAGATAAATAAAAATAAGTGAACATAAGAAAACCAAAATAATTATAAAACATTGAAATAACCAGAATCTTAAAGAAATCAATTCTAATAGTTCGAACAAAAAATAATAAAAATGAATAATAATAAAATGTTATTATTATATATTAAAAAATAAAAATAATAATAAATGAACATAACTCTTATACATAAATCGCAACAAGGAGATGGAGGGGCCACCCATCCACATATCTCAAGGATCATGAAACTCTAAGGCCTCATTAAGACCCTCAGGGATGAGAGTCTGTAGACGGAAGATCCACTCCATCTCCTTGTTACATAATACCCTGAATCGGAGGTAGCCAGAACATGTTCTACACCAATCACAGTGAGGGAAGATGAAGATTGATCATGGCAATCAAAAAAATGTTTTGAGACGCTGTGTGAAAGGAACCCCCTTTCAATGTTGTGTTTGTGCTCCCTAAAACGTTCCTTCAGTGTGCGCGTGGTCCTGCCCACATATTGTAGGCCACACCCACACTGAAGGACGTAGACAACATAGGAAGTGAAACAATTAATAAATTAATTAATATGATAGGTCACTCCAGTCACCAAGGATGTGACTGTGGAAACCCTATTTTTAGTGAACTTGCATGTCAAACAAATGGGTCTATAGCATTTAAAATTCCCTTTGGGCTTATTGGTCAACCAAGCAGATGTTGAAGTTGAAGGGGAGTTAGCTAATGATGGAAGAAAACTGGGAGCTGAAATGTTTTTGATGGATTTATTTTTCCTAAACACAACTTTTGGTTTTAAAGGGAGCTGAGGTCCCAAAACATTATCACAACGGAGGAGTTCAAAGTTCCTATGAATTATGTTTTTAATTTTGCGTGACTGTTGATTGAACTTACTAATGAATAAAATTTCATTCTCCAAACCCGGAATCTGAGCGTCAGGGCTTGGTAAGTTTGATACACATAAAGACCGTGTTGTATTACCTTATCTCCTCTTTTCCTTCACTGTTTTTGAAATCATCTCTGATCTATTTTGGATATTGGCAAATGTATTTGCCTCATCAACCAAATCGCTGGGGTAGCCTCTCTTGACAAACTCTGATTTTAGATGTGAAGACTGTGAGGAAAAATCTGCAGAACGAGAGCAGTTTCTCTTCAGACGGCACATCTGGCTCTTGGGGATGTTCCTCAACCAAGGGTGATAGTGACCGCTATCATAACGAAGATAGTTACATGTACCGACCTCTTTTCGATAGGTTTTCGTGAGAATATTGTAGTGTTCCGTGAAAACAGTGATGTCAAGAAAGTTAATTTGAATTTCGAAAATCTCCAAAGTGAACTGTAAATTAAAAGTGTTGTTGTTTAAATAAGACACAAATTGGTGAGCTAAATCAAGACCCCCATTCCAGATAATAAATAATTCGTCTATGTAACGGCCATAAAGCACCAGGTTCGCACCAAAAGGACCCCCCCCAAATGTAGGAGTCCTCAAATTCCGCCATATACAAATTAGCGAAACTTGGCGCGAACCTGGTGCCCATGGCTGTCCCATGACGCTGTAAATAGAAAGTGTCATTAAAAATAAAATAATTATGTGACAAAAAAAACGAAATAGAATCCACCAAAAAATGTCGTAGTCTCCCAGAAATCGCACCATCCTTGGACAGGAAGCTATCTATGACCCTAGTGCCCTCCAAATGAGGAATGTTTGTGTAGAGGGCAGAAACATCAAGGGTCAGAAATAAATAATGGGGTTCCAAATGAAGGGACGATAATTTGTTGATAAAGTGAATCGTGTCTCTGATGTACGATCTCTGGGAGACTACGTGTGGTTGTAAAAAGTGATCAACAAAGGAAGACAAATTAGACGTTAGAGATCCCATCCCCGAAATAATAGGCCGTCCCGGTGGATTTGTGAGTGATTTGTGAATCTTAGGAAGAAGATAAAGTACCGGTGTGACAGGAAAACAATTGAATAAAAAGTGAAACTCATCCTTGGTTATAATACCATCCCCAAGAGCCAGATTGAGCTGCTGCTCGAGTTCTTAAAGATATACCCCATTGGATCTCCATTGAGAATCTGATAATACAGAGGATCTCCCAGTTGTCTTAGAGCCTCCTTAATATATTGCTCATGACTGAGAATCACAATACCCCCTTCCTTGTCAGCAGGTTTGATGGCAAGGGAGGGGTCACCGCTCAGTGACTTGAGAGCTGTCCTCTCCATAGGAGTCAAATTATGTGAAAAAGTTCCAGATTTGTTTGTACACAATTTTCTAAAATCTCCCAAAGTTTTTTGGTAAAAAACTTGAATAGAGGAACTTTTCTGGGAGACAGGAAAAAAGTTTGAAAATTGATCTCTCAATTTTGGATTTGGAAGAATCACAAACATCAAATAACAAACTGATACCATCCTCAGATGCAGGCACTGCGCTTTCTGATTTCTTTAAATTCAGAGTTAGCCTGTTCATCCTTCATCTTTTCCCTCACTAAATCAATATCTTTGACAATGTTATGCAATTTGTTTTCTCTATATTTAACCAGTAATCTCACCAAGAGGACAGAGCATGAGTCTAGAATATCAATCCAGGCTTTATGCTGTTCTGGTTCATCTATAATTGCTAATGCCTTAAAAATACGTAGGCCTCTAGGGATGGTATTAGTCTTCCCTCTGAGTATGTACTTTGGCTTGAGAAAGTAACTGTCCGGTACGAAACGCGTCGCCAGCTCTTACTATAGAGCAATATACAAGGACCTTAACAGGCAAGTGGGTGGGTAGCGCTAACAATATCAGGGATCGGAATGCGGTGCCAAGCTGCTGGTCCCTTTTAAGGTCTGACCCCAATACGTCAGAGATAATTGTAGGACAAGTGAGAAGAAGTAAGGGACGGAGAGCGCTAAGGCTAGGGGTAGTAGGTGGAGTGTAGATGTGATGGGTGATAGTGGTGCTGGTGTATGGATATTTCCAAGATTTCTCTATCTATTTTGGAATTCATCTATTTAAAGTGTTTGGCAGTGGTTTTATATATACCTCCCGTTCGGCCCCCCTCTTGTCATCTGGGGGTGATTCCCTGCGGGCTGCTCACTATTGACAATTGTTGATTTCCTATTCAACAGTGGTCCTTATATTTGCACATTTTTTATATTAGTTCTATCATGATCATTATATGTTGATTTTTTCATATATGTTGATTTTTATATGCAATTTTTAGAGTTGCTCTTATAAATAAATATCATTGTTGTATAGATTTAGTCTGAACCGTTTAATAGTTCTTTTTGAGTTCTATTAGGTCCTCCCAGCGCGGCTTAATTTTACTTACGGTTAACCACAGTGCTAGGTAAGGACGTAGGTCTTTGCTGCGTATATTTAGGTACGTGTGGACTTTATTAGCTGTGAATCGGACGTGCGTTTAGTTGCTTAAAATTTGTTACGATTCAAACTAAACACACTAATTATGATTCTGAAAAGTAAATATTATTTTTGTTGTTAAAAACAGCAAGTTAACATTAATATATTTAAATAAAAGTAGCATTAAAAATACAATAATAAAAAAAAAATCATGACATACTTAACATAAATGGATACTGCACTGTTTTATAAACATTTTAAAAATAAAATTTAAATAAGATAAACCACACAAACAATCAATACAGTTAAATAAGTTAATCTAATGGTGTTTAGTTGAAAAATGTAAAGAGAAATAAAAACATAAAAAAAACTAAAAACAAAAAATGGCTACCTTTTAAAAGGTTAAAGCCTTGCACAAAATATAAAATAATCATAGTGGACCGGATTCAGACCCCCGCACGCACGGAAAACGCGAGCGAGAGGGGAGGGCACACCCCCTTTCACTCCCCTCTCACATGCAGGCCATAAGCCTGCATTAAGTGTAGCGTGCGGGCAGTGGTCCGTACGACCGGTGATCCGCTACTTGCGTGCGTAAGTGACCTAACGTTACTAAATCAGAATCTGGTCCTGTAACTTAAAAATTAGCCTTCATTTGTTTCAATTAAAAAAACTATTGATCAAAAACACTCAGCAGGTGTGACCTCAACTAAGTAAGTGATGACGCATGGCCTCACAGCAAACAACACGGTTCATCAACTTACAAGTGGTCGAGGGCTACCTTAACTTTTCCTGTGTGTATGTTAGTTTATGCAAGGCACTCCTACTTGTGAATCAGTCCTAACTCTGTGCAGTATATAGGAAAAAAGAAAAGAAAGAAAGCATGTACAGATTGCAAGGGGCCCACCCAATGGGTTACTTGGTTAGTTTAAAATATAACTTTTATTAGTGTATAAGTAAAAATTAACAAAAGGAAACAAACAAATCAGATTGATTGGCCACTTTTAAAAGGTAAAAAATAGAAGTAATAATAGAGAAGAAAATTTAGTGTTTTAGAGACAGTAAAAGATATCTTATTAACACTGTGCTGTCTGTCTGCTATATATTTTTTTAATTGATAATCTTAATATTGGGGTAATACCTGAAAAACTGAAAATCAATTTAGTTGATTTTTTTTTATTATTTCTATTTTTATTGAAGCATAACAAAACATGGAGAGTTACAACAGAAATTCACCAGTCCAGGTAGAAACAGCAGTTATTCTTATGAACATAACCCGTTTACACAGTAGATGGTGCAGATCAAAAAATTTTCATGCTGCCAATAAAGAGCAAACAACAACTTAATCCACTAACATAGATCGATACATAAAATCAACACAATCGATTAAAGTAGTTGCCACTCAGTAACAGAAATGAAGGCACGAGCGCCACCAACCACATCTGCTACCCACAAATAGATTTTCCAAATGTAAATTATTTTCAAATATAGCCAAGGTCCTGATATGATTAAGATAATTACCATACTATAATAACTATGTGGACACTCCTATTCAGTTATTATACTGCAAATTCTCCAATGTGTTCCAGTAGTTGTGGTGCCAGTCAGATTGATGTTACCCAGCTCAAGTTTGTCATCAATTTAATCACACTAGTTCATATAAGTACATTGCACCGCACCCTGCAGCAGTATCTAAGAAATCGGCTTGTGCCCATTCATAGGCATGCTGGTGAAGTGATATAAATTATTATTACCCACCTCAATTTTATCATCAACTTCATTTACACTGGTTCAAAAAGGTATTCTGTGCCGCATTGCACTTAGAATATATAGAGGAGAATTGTAGTCTTCATCAGTATAGTAATTCCTTATTTAGGACCATTCATATTTCAGGACCCATTTAATTGTAGTGGTCTTGTTTCACATATAATACATTTTATAGTTTATATGGCATAGCAGCAGGCAGACAGCGAAACGCCAACACATGTTTCGCTATTGCTTTTTCAAGGCATATGTGCAATATATATTAAGAAATCATAGCTGGCAGAATGAGATGACTTTGTGTGTCTAATAATTAAAACAGTTATGGTAGGAAATTGATCAACCCACTGGAATGGACCTAGACCAATTTGCTCTCCTATTAGGTTAATTGTAAGGCGCATAAAATCCAATGGGTTGTCCCAGTCAGCATTAAAGAACATACGTATCACCTTGCTTTCAGAGTGTTCAACTTGAAGAAATGTCATGTTGTGTGAGTGAAGCACATTATATTTATGCTTGGCTTGGAGGAATATGAATGGTCTCTGTTTTCCCTTTGTCACCAAATATGCCATTTTCGTTACTTCTTCCCTGCCCATCACATGAAGGGTTGAGCGGCCCATGCAGACTTGCAAGTTGAGATTGCCCAGAAAGGGAAAATAAAGTAGTGGGGATTTAATTGAAATATATGTTGCAATTGATACAATAGACGTCTAACTGTCATCATAAGAGGGTTATTGTTCATGTGCACTGCTATCTTACCATCATGGAGCTGCAGGAAGGAAATTAAATAATTCTCAGGGATAGGTTGTGTTTGAGTGCCGTGTTAGCGTAAACTTTTGTTTGTTATTTCCCAGTCTCGTAAGTGGCATAATTATGCTGCTTGATTATACGCCTGGATATTGGGAACAATAAGGTCTCCAGATGTGGCATGCATAAGTCTGGCTGTGGAAACGTACTGCACATGTGCAAGGCAGATGTCATGCATCATAACTCTGATCGTACGTAACTTTTACATAACTCCACAGAATAGGGTGTGACATTCCTACGCAAGCTGTATGCATTGTGGACAGAGGGAGACATTAAAATTGTACAGTATGGGCTGGGTTAGGCACTTACGTATGACCAGAGATATGCAAGGAAAGTTAAGGCAGGTTCTGAACACTTAAGTCAGCTAAGTGACGTACAGTACGTGAGAGGGTGCAATATCCTTAGTAGTGCATAACTTAGGCATGCTTATGTACGTAAAACGATCTTAAGTCTGGATCAGGCCCTATGGAAATCCAGACCTAAGTGCAGTTTAAGTACGTAGCATTTCTACGCGATCGTAAGTACTATGCACTCCCCTGGGCACTCCTCTCGGTTGCACGTAATTTACCTGATTTACGAATACCAAACCCTACCTTAACTTTTCCTTGCGTTAGTACGGTCGTACGTAATGGATTGTCGCACGTAACGGCCTAAGCAGGCACATACAGTATTATTTAAATGCCTCTCTCCGCCTAGAAAACATATTTCCGTCCGTCATAAGGATGATGCGCCCCTTCGCATATATTTACGAGGAAGGTACATATGATCAGAGTTATGGCGCCTAAAAACTGCTGTGCGCATACGCAGTACATACAAAAAGTTGAAGTTACGCAAGCGGCTTTCGTAATGAACTTTGGATCAGGCCCCTACGAGCCTACTATTGAAGAGCCTGTTGAGGGTACAATTATTGGGAAATTTTAATATTTTGAGAAGGCTAACATATAACATAGTAACATAGTTATGTGAGGGGTACATAAGACAATCCTTTGATCAATGTGGGATATTGTTTTGGTGAAGTTAAGATGATATAGGTTTTTCTATAAAACATTACTATGCATGCGTAGTAACTATTTTACGCTATCTAAGTAGCTTTTCATTACGTAGATTGGGTGCATGCGGTCTTTAAAGAAGAATCTGGCATCAGTGTTGCCAAACAGCTTGTCCTTCCTCCCTAAAGTTGACTGGTTTTTAATCCCAAAGCCCCTAGGAGAAAGTTGTTTTTTGGAATACCGAAATAATGTAAGTCCATTAATAGCCTGTTTAAGTGGCAAACGCAGGGTTTTGAAAAGTGGGTTTCCAGTGTTTGTAAACCTGAATTATATTAGAGGTCTGGACATGGAACACTGCATAAAGTACATGTGGCAATATATTAGGGGTTTAGTTATGGCAAATAATATAGGTAAGTTCTATTAGGTTTTGGTACTGGCACACTATTTCAAACATATAATATGCCATACCTAGACCCTTAATATATCCCATTATACTATAGTATGTGCCAATTCCAGAACCATAATATAATCCAATTATATTTTTTGTGTGGCACAGCGTTTCCTCATCTGTGGTGGGATTCTTCTTATGTGGCAGTCAGAGACCGCAAGGAGGAAAGCCCACAGCAGTAACCCATAAGTAATAGCCCATCCTTAGGATTAACATTATTTCATTGGTTGTATGGCTGCCTCCCTGGCCACATAAAGACAGAACTAATAACTGATTTTAATATTATGTATGTCTCTATTATCCCTGAGTATATGTGCTCCCCCCAGTATATGGCCCAGATCCAGAACAACGCTTCAGAGCGAATTTACGCGTGGCGGAGACATAAAATCGCCTTTTGGTAAGTACTGCGCATGCGCACTATAGAAAATACGCTCCGTAACGTAGCGTAATTGTGAACGTATGGGCCATTCACGTATGTGTCACGTAAATACTTACGCATGGGCGTGCCAATTTTACGTGAGTCCAAAATACGTCTGAAATATGTTAAGTAGGCAGGGGTTTGTATTTAAAGTGTATAGTATGGGCGTGCTTAGCTGCGTAAATTCGTGTTGCCTATACGTACGTGTGCATATCACTGCGGTTACGTTGGCCAAAGTTAAGGTAGGGTTTGGAAAGCATATTTTGACAAAATACGTACGTTCAAGGGGTGTTACTAGGGGAGTGTACAGAATATACGCACACGAAAATACGCTACGCGAATAAACGTATGGCAAACGTAGTTCTGGATCTACCCCTATGTCTCTATTATCCCTGTCTATATGCTCTCCCTCAGTGTACGTCTCTATTATCCCTCTCTATGGGCTCGATTTAGTAAAAGACTTTGTTTGACAGAAGTGATGTGAAGCCAGTATAGTGGCTACACTCCACGATTCTGGTCTCGGCAAGTTTAATATTTATAAAAACTTACCTTCACTGCGAGCCCAGATGAGCTTCTTGTGTGCTGTGAAGCCCATGTGAAGTGTTAACCAGCTGCCGGGCTGGGCCGGAGGGGCAGAAGGGCTTGTTCCCCCCTGGGCGGTACCGCTTTTTCTCAGTTTTGGGCCGGTCCCTGGTGGTCTAGTGAGGCCACATAATCCGCGGCACATGTACAGTACAGCCCCAGACTATGTGGCCTGACCATGCGGCACGGAGGAGGAAGAGGAGCACAGCCGACATCCCTGCTATCAGCCGCTGCTGTGGTTACACAGAGCAGCTGATCGCAAACCTCCTATCAGCTGCCGGGGTTTGTGATCAGCTGCTCTGTGTTCTGCCCGGCAGCTGATAGCAGAGATATCCTGCCTGCACAGGAACCAGGAAGCAGGGACATCGCGTGCCACGGAGGAAGGGAAGACATCTAAGGTAAGTGAAGAAATAAAAGGAGGCTGGTGACATGATGGTGGATGCTGAGGAGGGTCTGGTGACATGAGGGGGGATACTGAGGAGGGGCTGGTGACATGAGGGGGGATACTGAGGAGGGGCTGGTGACATGATGAAGGATACTGAGGAGGGGCTACAGACATGATGAGGATACTCTAATTGTAATCCGCTAGTAATGTTATTAATCTGGCAAGACCATAATTATGTTTTGGACATACATCAAGTATAACTTTGCATTCCTACTTTAATACTGGTTTACTGCTAACCAAGTATATGTTCTGATATTTACCACTAAGCATAAGTCATATAGTATGTAATGAAACTAGTAGAATAAAGAGAATCCTCTGTTTAGTCTATACTTACCGTAAGGTTTATTATTGTAGGTCCCTCGCAAACATAACGCACAGCTCCACTTCACACTGTTGAAGTACCTATTGTAGAAGAAAATATAGAATATGTTACACTGCAGATGGAGGAGATTAAAACAACTAATCTGGAACCAGCACCCCAGCCACAAACACCAGCCCAAGAAGCACCTTCACTGTTACGTGCCCAAAGCATGCTGCAAACCATTGCCGCCTGAATCAAGGGCCTGGAGAGACATCAATCTGTAGTAGCAGATAACAATAGGAACACCATGCAAAGTATTCTCAATCAAACGAGACGCCAAACAGTTGTCAGCAAACTAGGCCTGAACGGCATAGCCTCTGCCTTGGAAAACCTAAACTTTAACATAGCACAAAACACCAGTGCTGTTGAATCCTCCAATAACATGCGCAGAGAGCTGCATAATCAGTTGTTACATATCTCTGCCCAATTAAGTTCTAATATTGCTATACAAAACCAACCTTCCACTTCATCATCAGGTGACACAGGTCACATAACCACACCTGGAAGTTCGGTCCAACATACTCTGCCCAGGCATGGAGCACGCACTGGGGGGGAGGGGAAAATGCCATGCCACCACACCACCACACCAACTCGCCAATCACAGCATCACCATAAATAGGCTGTACTCTGTGTGGGTAAAATAAGAGTTTGTTCAATCCAATCACTCAAATGCTGTTATACTTTAATAATATGATATAAATATGATTGCATTGTTGTTAGTAATAAAATGTTGGCCTTTTGCAAACTGATATCCTTGGAATGTTGTTTCATTTAGAATATAAGTTAGGGTATATTGTATTCAAAGCTGTTGCTAGAGGTTACACTGGGTTTTTTACAATCACACACACAGCTCTGTACCAGAACAAAAAATATAATAGTTAGAGGCACATATTTCTAGTAAGTTTTTTACACAGTCATTTTTAATGTGTGATGCGTTTAATACACATATAATAATATAGACTTGGGCCTAACTCCCTCATATTAAGAATTACTAAGGCAATCTCTTCACATATAGGGGATGCTATCAGGACTTTTTAAACACAATGGGGTAGATCCAGGACTACGTTTGCCGTACGTTTATTCGCGTAGCGTATTTTCGTGTGCGTAAATTCGTTACACTCCCCTCGGCACATCCCTTGCACGTACATATTTTGTCAAGATACGCTTTCCAAACGCTACCTTAACTTTTTCCAACGTAACCGCAGTCATACGCACACGTACGTATGGGCTAGACGAATTTACGCAGCTAAGCACGCCCATACTGTACACTTTAAATTCAACCCCCCACCTACTTCACGTATTTCACACGTATTTTGTTGTAATACGTTGCCTCCCATCCTCAGTAGAATCCACTTCTCCAGATGGTACAGGGCCACCTTGTTGTTGCTCCTCAACTGCAGTAATGTCGGGGGATTGTTGGTTTAGGGCTACATTATGCAGGAGACAACAAACAAGCACAATATCTGAAACCTTTTCAGGCTTATAAAGCAACACATCACCAGATTTATCAAGGCACCTGAACCCGGTTTTTAAAAGTCCAAAGGTACGTTATATCACTCTTCTAGTGGCTACATGTGCCTGATTGTAATTGTGTTGGCCAGGAGTTTGTGGATTTAATAGAGGTGTCATCAGCCAGGAGCGACACCCATATCCTGAGTCCCCTAAACATACATAAAATGCCATTAGAACTAGTCTAATTTAAAGAGCAAGTAGTACATAGATACATAGTACAACTTACCCAGCAGCCATCTTGTTGGCATTAGTGCCTGCTCAAATTTGGCAAATAAGGATGACCGCCTCAGAATATAGAAGTTCATGGCATGAACCAGGGAAGCCAACAAATACACAAATTATTTTCTGTTTAGCATCACAGACCACCTGAACATTCAGGGAATGGTAGTGATGCCTATAGACATATACCTGGGCGCATCGTTTAGGTGGTGTCAGCAGGATATCAGTGCAATCTATTGCACCCAGGACATTGAAGAATCCTGAGATTGCAAAAAATAGGCTTGTTTCTGGTCTCGCCAATGTGACTCCCGGCTGGGGAAGCTAATATATGTGGGCACAAGCTTCTTTAGTGCACTTAAGACACGAGTCAAATGACGTGAAAAACTGGTCTGTGAAATTCCAACCATCCCAGACAATCCATGAGACCTAGCTGTTGCTGGGTCCAAATACCTCCCCACCTGCTCATAAATTTCCAGAAGGTTAGCACGATTGAGCCTAAACATTTGCACAACCTCCTGGTGCAACAGTGAGTCAAGGTCCAAACGCACATCAAAAAACTGACCCACAAAAGAAAGCTCTCTCTCTCTCTCTCTCTCTCTCTCTCTCAAAAGCCACATGTGACTGCAATTGAGGAGTGGCTTTTATAGTTTGTGTACTGCAGTTTGCCTAATTACCATCGATTTTAGTAAACTCATCTCTCCCAGAAGACGATTTTTGGCCAGCGCTTTTCAGCTGATTATATGGCGATGCTCCTAAAGTGCCTTTAGTGAATACAGCGTATTATATGTGATGCATTAGAAAAGTCGGGACTACACAGCTACAGCGATGTTGGTCGAGTTGATAGTCCAAAAAGACAAAGTCCCGCGAGTTTGGCTTTAGTGAATACGATGATGGGTCAGAAACTGCTTAACTCATGTGACTTGAAGCGATTTCACAAAATCGACTTTAGTAAATGAGGCTTATAGAGTGTTTTGTTATATTGCTACTGGTTTATATGTGAATTGGGATACATATGTAGTACAATTTCCACATACTGAGCACGGAGATAACAGATCATTAATAACATAGTGCAACCTTCCTGTGCAGATTCTTTGTCATTAATTTAACACAGAGCACTTGCCGTATAATTCTCTTTGTTACTGCACAAAGAGCAGCCCATCAGTGCAGATCCTTAGTCTTTAATTTAATATTTAGGGCTTGCTGTAATACGCTCTACATCACTGCACATAGTGCTGCTAGTCAGGACAGACCTCTTATCAATACCCCTCTCCTTGTTTATTGTTCTGGTAATCCTGGAACCCCTTTTTCCTTGTGTTACTGGTATCTGCCTTGGGGTTTTCTCTACTCTTCGGTTCTTGCGGTACAGGTGCGCCTTCCGCCACATCCTTAGTTCACTTCACACCTTTGTTCTCCAGGGTTGTAACCTGCTACTTGGGGCACAGCCAAGTCCAACCCCACCATCAGGGGCTCCGGCAAATACCACTTGATAGACTCCGCACCCTGGAGACACAGGGCCCGATTCAATTAGTCGTGATGACGGTAAAAAGTATGCACTGCACTTTTTTCCGTCATATACGGTATGAAAAATGAGGGATGCATAAAAAAAATTTGCTGCAATAGCTTCGCACCGCAAAATACGCCGGTGCAAAGCTAATTGAATCGGGCCCTCTGTGTGTAGATCTATCACTCTTGTGTTTGGTGCATTACTGTGCATAACACATTAGGAGAACTTTCCTACTCAATCTCACTTTTTGATGTTAACTCATTAGCAGTGACTGATACATTTAAGAAACATTGCAGGCTCCATATGAGACAAAATTCAAAATTCTATTGACCAGTGGACAGGGCTGGGTAAAAGTTTGTGGGGGCCCCTGCACATATTTCATTTTTGTAATAACAAATATGTTAACTATAGGTCATGAAGGAAAGAGATAAATATACATAATACCATACCATCAGCAGCATTGTACACAAGTGTTCAAAGCTATGACACTCTAAAAGAATCTGAGATAGCCCCTTGCTGGAGTCCTGACGAATATAGATGATTTTATTTTAGTATATAT
>WWET01002524.1:167083-219503 GCA_011038615.1 Limnodynastes dumerilii
ATATATATATATATATATTGTACACTGAAAATTCAATCAACAAATATAAAAATAATAGTATAACCAACAGACTAATATAAAAAAGCATTCTTTGCAATTGAATCCTGAACTCCATTTTATTGTCTCTTCACTTTCCTATTACAAAGGATACTTAGAAAAGATTCTTTTATTGTATTTGTAAGTAATTTTTGTGTTATTTAATTTTTTTTAAAAACAGCGTTACTATGCTGCAGACCCTCCCCATAGTAACAGTGTTCAAAGGTGGATCAGGGCTGTCATTCAGTGACATCATTCCTGTTGCATGCTCCCTGAAACAGTATAGAGCCGACTGCCAAGAGACACTACACTGTCTCTAAGGCAGCCAGAGTGTTTAGTGCTGCCAGGGGTCGTGACAGGCATTTCCACTTTGTGCGGGCCCCGCCTCGATTGCCCCTATGGTGGACCCGGCCCTGCCGGTGGTCTAAACCTTGATAGTGCTATGTTAATGCTCGCTAGGTCTAGATATCATAGAGAGTTAATTATACTATAGGAATGAAGACCCACATATTTTACACACACTCACCGATAACTATGTGATATATTACATTTATTCTTTATCTATCAGTGTTAACAAGAAAAAATTAAATGTTTAGTGCACATGAATTTTAGTTGATGAACTTTGACCTCAAATGTGGACAGGAAGAGGGCTTTAAAAAGCCTTCACCCCTATTACCTTGATAGGGGTATATTCAGTTCTGGAGGCCATATCTCCAGAAAGACATAAATGCATTAGAGACTGTGCAAAGAAGAGCAACTAAAATGGTCCATGGCCTTTGTAACAAATCATACCAAGAAAGGCTAGAGGAACTAAACATGTATAGCTTGGAGAAGAGAAGGGAGAGGGGGGACATGATAGGGTTGTGACCAGCTAAAGGAGGGTACCATTTTTCAAAAGAAAAGGTGTAATAGAACACGAGGGCATGGATATAAACTGGAGGGTGGTAGATTCAAAGGAAATGTGCGGAAAAATTACTTCACTGAAAGGGTGATAGATAAGTGGAATATTCTCCCATCTGAGGTGGTTGAGGCCAATACAGTAGAACAATTTAAACATGCTTGGGATAAATATAAGAGTATCCTAAATCGTAAACCAAATTGAGGGTAAATAGGGTCTAGGGTCAGTATAGTTTTCAATAAACAAATGGGAAGACTAGATCGGCCACGTGGCTCTTATCTGCCGTCACTTTCTATGTTCCTAAAGAATTTATATTCGAAATGCGTCAGAGGGGGAACCAGAGACTAACAGATAGTGCCTTCTACCTCATTGATCCAGTTTTATCCCGGGACTTTGTTACCATCTGCAGTCTGGACCCTTTGAGGTTTTTAATCCATCTTTAAGACACGAGTCTGGTCTCTTTTGCTTGTCATTTGCTTTTATAGTATGTTTTAAGTTGTATTTGTTATTTGAGGTTTAATAAATTGCTTTTAACTAATGGCGCACCCTTTCACTTTTTTTTCCAACACACTCCTGTGGGAGTTGTGAAGGTATTCCCCTTAAGGGGAATCTATCTCACCCAAGGAGGGGAAGCAGGGAAGAGAGTGATCGGGACCTGGAGGACTGTGACATAGTCACAAAGGGCTGGGTCCAGACCTATGCACGCCTTATGGGCGCTCTAGGTCATTATGGCTATTCTCTCGCACTCCCCGCTCTTGGTAGTATATCTGGACACTTACATGTCCAGATTCCTACCTTAACTTTTACGATCACGTATGCGGCCATACGGCCGCATACCTGATCGTGACGGGGCTTCCCCCGCCCCGTCCTCTCATTACCATGTCTATCTCTGCCTTCACTTTCATGGCGGAAATACGACATGCATAAAGAGGGGAACGCCGACCCTTATGGCATCGTAATCGAGGATCTGGCCCAAAGTCTGACTATCGGGTTGAAAAATATATTTATTGAGGTTTCATCAAAACCGAGCTGGTTTCTTGCAAGTTGCACTTGCAAGTTATATTTACTTTTATACTATCTCCAGTTACAAGTCAGATTCTCATTCATTAACTTTTATTTACATTTCTGATTGGGACTTGACATTCATTTCAGACCAATACTGCCATCTGCTGGCCAATTCTGGTATATCATATAGGTTTTGGTTTTATATTGATTCTATGTTGTTATTGTGCAGATCCAAGTCTATTTTTAAGTATAATATTCTCTTTAGCCCAGATCCAGAGCTACGTCTGCTAGAAATACGCTAGCCGGAGACATAAAAACACTATTTTGTATGTACTGCGCATAGTATCAAGAGCGTAACTATGAACGAAGGGGCGTGCCAGCCGTACGACACCCAGAATTATGCTTTGTAGGCGGGGTGAGGCACTTAAATCGTACAGTCTGGGCGTGCTTAGGCACATAAGTACATGCTGCCATTACAGAAGACAGGAGTTACGCGTTGAAAAGTTAAGGTAGGGTTTGGAAAGCGTAAAACGTCAAAAGTAAGTAAGAGCGAGGGGAGTGCCTAGGGGACTGCATAGTAATTATGATAGCTTAAATACGCTACGCGTTGAAACGTAAAGGGAACGTAGATCTGGATCTACCCCTTTGTTTTTATATGCTTATTGTCCCGTTTAACACTTTGGATGTTAAACTCCGTTAACACCATCCAAATCTAGTTTCCCTGAAGCACTCAGCACTTCCTCTGGGTATTCACACTTAGGCTCGTATTCAGAGTACCAGACGTATAACATATATGTCCGGTGTTTAGCGATTTTTAATACTGCGCATGCGTAGTCATTTTTTTAATGTAATCTACGTATCTTTTCTTCCGTAGATTGCGTAAATGCGGTCTTTCAGACCAGAAGAAAAAGATATGTAGATTACGTTAAAAAATTACTACGCATGCGCAGTATATAAAACCGCTTAACACCGGAAATATATGTTATATGTCCGGTACTCTGAATACGGGCCTTAGGGAGTTGTCCCCTCTCCATCCCCTATCAGTCCCATTAGTTGTGCTATTTTTACGTCCCCTTCTAAGCCACTCGTTCTACGTGGTATTTAGGTTGCTATAACGTTTAAAGATATTCCCTTTTGGGATTTTTTGGTTTATCTTGGTGCACTATATATTATTTCCTTTCCTCTGAGTAAAATTCCCCCACATTCACCTAACCTTGTACATTTCATTTGGTCTCTAACGCCTGGTACTTCCCTCCCATATAGCTTTATTCCTGGTATATGGTACCCACGTGCTCATGGTTGCTTCTAGTTTAGAGGGACGCCTTCTTAGCCACAATAAAAATTGTTTTTTCAGGATTATAATTGTCAGAAAATGTTCAGTGTCAGTATTATGAACATGGTGGGTATTTTAGCTGTCGGTATTGTATTGGTATTTTAGCTGTCGGTATTTTTTATGTAGGGAATTTATTTTTGTTGGTAATTTTTGTTGTCAGTATTTTCCATGTTGGGATATCTGCATTAGAGAAACTCGTTTAGGTATATTTTGTGCCGGGAATATAACTACTTCCACCTAATTGTTCCACCTTAGATATTAGAAAAATAACAAAAACAAAAAATATTTTTTTTTTGTTCGGTTACACTCTCCGCTAAGAAAATCTAATTTCAGAAAAAGGGGCATCTGAAAGTTCCTTTTTAGAATACTTACCCATTCAGACTTTTTTTTTTAATGAATGGGTGAGTATGCCATTCGGCATACTTCACCCATTCAGTTTAGCAATTTGTGATATCCTTCCGCCGATAGCGATATCCCTCTGAACAGGTGAGTAAACTCTGTACGGGGTAGGGAGGGTTAGGGTCAGGCTGCAGGGGAGGGAGGGTTAGGGTCAGGCTGCGGGAGATGGTGGGTTAGGGTCAGGCTGCCAGGAAGGGAAGGTTAGAGTTAGGGTAGTGAGAGGGGAGGGTTAAGGTTAGAATTAGGGAAAGGAGTGGGGGACTATTTTTTTTTAGAACTTTTTGGAGCACGGAGCTCTCGGTGCTCCATGGATTGATTGCTATACCTCATCCCAGCCAGTTCGCAACTCGCTGGGGAGGAAACGGCCAATTCGAAAATTAGCCGTTCGGACCGGAGCCCCACACCCTTTTTTGTTTCCACCATGCACTGGCTCTAATAACAATTGACATAAAATGCAAACATTTTATTTATTAAAATATAATTCATAATCACAACAATAAACAAATTGTTCAAGACAAGAGTACTCCACATGATATAGAAGGATTGATGTTCAGCTTTCCACGGTCTCTATTCCGGAAATAACATTTTGTTGCCGGAGACTTCATGCCTTCCCTTACCCTCCCTCCCTTTTGTCTAAGGATCTCAAAAATGTACTTGAAATGGATAGTTTAAAATTATTTGGTTCACAATCAAAAAGAAAAAAAATAAACTGGAAGATGGCGATAATGTCATTTTATATCAAAATTAGTAATCTCAACAGATTAAAAATTAAATTAGTGATTCGACTTCCGGCGGGTGGCGCAGCTAGACTGGCTACGTTTTAAAGGTGCTCCGTCCCACAGCCCTGATTCCTGGTCTGTGGGACCATTTATTGGGACAAAGTTCCGGCCCAAAGTTCTGCCAAGCCCCCTGGACACCCCAAGAGTATCCCTGTCAGGGTTCAGAGCGGATCGGGCGGCGGGGCACTTATTTTCCCCGGAGTCGGGCCCGAGAGGGGCCATATTGCGGCGAGCGGCAGCTCAGGGACAGACCGGAGTAACCACGAGGCATCGGAGGCCATCTATTGTGGAGCTGGACGATCGCCGGGCAGCGGAGGCACCAAAAGCAGCGGCGGGAAGGAGTGCTGTCGAGGACCCATCTGCCATCTTGACGACACAGTGGCAGTGAGGAGGTGAGGGTGCCCTGGCTGGTGAGAGGCGTCCCTGATAGAGGCTAAAACCGGGGGCGAAGGGGTCCCTAGTGTGAGGGACAGTTGCAGGGGCTCTCCCTGCTGAGGGACATAGTGAGGGGCCCTGTGAACAGCCATTTTACCCCTACTTTGGCTATCATTTGTTGTGCCTGGCTCACAGTGGGGTGTAAACCCCCCTCCTGGTAATGGGACATAATATTACCGCAGAGCTGCATTAGAGGAGCCTGGGGATCCAGTGGGGGCACTTGGGGTTTACACAACAGGCCCAGAAGTGGAGCGTCTTCTTTTCCCGCCAAAAAACCCTCCTTGGGATGCCATATTAGTGGTTAACACACCACCGGACTCTGCTTCTCCCCCTTCTCATACTTACCCCAAGGGATTAAAGCTATTGGTATCCAGTTCTCATATTTGCCTGCCTACTCCCCCCTTGTGACTAATCATAAGCCTAGATAGGGGAAAGTGGACTTTTGACACTATATTTCACTTTTGGACACGGTCCCAAAAACTTTATTTCACTCATTAGTACAACAATTATTGCAGGTGCTCTGCAGGACACTCCAACTCCTGTAACTTTTGCAATTTTCAATCAGCAGGGGAAAACATTTAAAACTCGCTGTCATTTTCACATATCCGACACTGGGACACTGCTCGTTGCATCTGGACTTATCCACTGGTAGTGACGATAACACGATCTTCAATACTCTGCTCTGTATCTGGGGGGTTCAGTCTGAGTAATCTAGAGTATTATATTTGGAAAATTTGTGTGTTATATACCTGTATTGGATATTACATGTTTACTGTCTGTGGGTTAAAGTTACCAGAGGGCTGAGAGGGTTAATAGGAGTTCCAGATTTGGAGTGCAGTCTAACTAATATATTTGTTACTAGCGAGATATCTAGAGAGACCTCTCCCTTCCCCTACACTGGTTGGCTTTTTCGGGCCCCTCACCCCTTACAGGGCATAAAATGATGTAACGCACTGTTTTAGGAAAGAGTTGCATAGAACCGATTACTGGTGTGCTTGATTTAATTTGGAGAGTACTAATTAAGCCCTTTCTTTTTTGCCTGGCGCTCACGCCCACGGGGCATAGACAATTTCTTGACCGTCCAATGGCGTCTAAACACTCTCAGTCCTCCAGGGCTGGGAAAACCAATAAATCAAATACTAAGCATGTACAGCCTTCCTCTCCTGAGTCGGATAGTTCTGAATCATCACCCAATATGCACATTGATGCTGGGTCCTCCTCTAAGGAGACTGCAAAAGAGCTGTATAATTTTATAATGCTCCATATTGATAAAAAATTCGAAGACCTTAACGCCAGCTTAGATGCCACTTTGGCAAAAATTGATTCTAACTCGACGCGGCTTACCACTCTAGAACAGCGTCAGAGCGATGTAGAGGACCAGCTCCATGTGATTAGTGCCTCAAATGTAGATCATAATGCTTCTATCCAGGCGTTGGTGGAGAAGGTGGACGATCTTGAGAATCATCATAGACGAAATAATTTAAGATTTATTGGTATCCCAGAAGACATCAAGGGTCCCCAGCTTTTAGACTACTTAGTAACTACTCTCCCTACTGCCATGGGTATTCTCCAGGATCTGGGCTCTGTAAATATTGAGAGGGCACATAGACTTGGTCTGGAGAGAGAAGGATTTAATCGGCCACGTCCGGTCATAGCCAAGTTTTTGGATTACAGGGTTAAGGACAAAATCCTGACTTGTTATCGGAAAATGCCCCAACTCAAAATTGGCGAGGCTCGTATCATGATATTTCAGGATTTTTCCAATCTTGTGTGAAAAAAACGAAAGGAATTTTCTGAAATCTGTACATTCCTACATAACCAAAACATTTGTTTCTCCTTGTTATACCCTGCAAAACTCAGAGTTACGGATAATGGGAGAACGTTATATTTTACGTGCCCAAAGGAAGCCAAAGCACACTTCAATGTTCGACCCCCTCCAGGGTGAGGAATTTACATATAACTAAACATAGGTTCTAGTACTCTTTCTGTTATGCCTATAAATAGGTAACTCAAATACTTGTTGTGTTGTATTGTTCTACTCTTTTGCCATAGATATGTACTTAGGCTGTAACTCTAGCATACTGGAGTCAGTCTATGTTTCAGTTTGCTTGTTACTAATACAAAAAAATAGAAAATTCAAGCATGGAATTTCATTTGTTTTTAGAAAAAATTCTCTAATACTGATGTTTAGTTTATTACAGATGTTCCATTGCAAATGTCAGTACTGGGGCACGACATGCTCTATGTCTTCCTATCTTAAGAGTTTAAGACGGATGCTCCTCGCTCCAAGAAGGGGGTACTGCGCCCAGAGGTTTGTTCAGTGGTTGGATACATCTCCCTCTCTGCACAGAGGTACATTCTCATTTTGTGGGGAGGGATGGCACCTTATCGATCCAAAGGCGGGTTGCAATACTTTTTGGCAAATCTTTAACGTATACACTAGGGGATACCATCATTGATCCCGAGGCTAGGTACATAATAGTCGACATCACTGTATGGGGCTCCCAATATACACTCGTAAACATTTATGCTCCCAACGAAGCCAGGCAGGAATTTTTTTCCCGTCCGACTCAAATATTGACGCAACAACACAACGGCCACTTAATTATAGCTGGGAAATTTAATACAGTAGATGACCCTATTCTGGATAAATCTCCCCTGGCTAGGGAGCCGCACTCCCATATGTGGAAGCAATTAGAAATTTTTAAAAATCCTTTGGGCCTCACGGACGTCTGGCGCACTTTACATCAAGGTGAATATGACTACACCTATTATTCTTCAGTACACCGATCCTTTTCTAGGATCGATTACGTTCTGATCTCTGATGTGTTGGTTAGATATCTCCGGGATGCCCAAATTAGGTAAGTAGTTGTTTCAGATCATGCCCCCACAACACTATTACTTGATTTCCCTCAGCCCTTTGAGGTGGATAGAATATGGAGATTCCCAGGGCAACTGGCCGACAATCCTGACTTTAAATCATATCTTAGGAGTTAATGGTCTAACTCTGTAGATGACAACTTGGAACATATGGATGATAAAGCCGTTCTAGTCAGCCTCAAAACCAGTGATTAGGGGTCATATAATGGGATACATGGCTAGACGTCGAAAGGCTCGGGAGGCCACAAGATTAGAGTTGTTGCATTCGGTGAGGTCCACCTTTAGATGCTATGCAGACACAAACTCTGAGGAGGCTCTGAGGACCTATAAAGAGGCAAAGAAATTACTAGAAGATTTTCTTACTGTATAAGCTCAACACTCATTGGATTATACCAGTCATAAATATTACCGATGGGGTAATAAGGCCGGCCATCTACTGACCACAATGGCCAAACCTCCTAAATCTAGGACACTATCTAGGATATTACCTCGGTTAAACATCCGGTGACCTCAGAAGTTCTTATGTCTACTGCTCAAATTCTGGCCCAATTTAGGGTGTACTTTACGAGGTTATATATTGATGAATCCCCAAATCCCTCCCTTCAGGACTCCATATTTCGGGAAGCTAATCTCTTTAAACTCACAGCCGACCAAAGGGAAATTTTAAATCCTGATATAACGGTGGAAGAATTGGCGGCGATCTCTAGGTTACCATCCCACAAAACTCCGGGACCTGATGGGTTTCCGGCAAAATACTATAAAATCCTGCAGGAAAATGTTTCCCCCATATTATTAGATCTTTTAAAAAAAATTAACATAGAAACATAGAAAGTGACGGCAGATAAGAGCCACATGGCCCATCTAGTCTGCCCATTTGTTTATTGAAAACTATACTGACCCTAGACCCTATTTACCCTCAATTTGGGTTTCAATTTAGGATACCCTTATATTTATCCCAAGCATGTTTAAATTGTTCTACTGTATTGGCCTCAACCACCTCAGATGGGAGAATATTCCATTTATCTATCACCCTTTCAGTGAAATAATTTTTCCGCACATTTCCTTTGAATCTACCACCCTCGAGTTTGTATCCATGCCCTCGTGTTCTATTACACCTTTTCTTTTGAAAAATGGTACCCTCCTCTAGCTGGTCACAACCCTTGATGTATTTGAAAGCTGCTATCATGTCCCCCCTCTCCCTTCTCTGCTCCAAGCTATACATGTTTAGTTCCTCTAGCCTTTCTTGGTATGATTTGTTACAAAGGCCATGGACCATTTTAGTTGCTCTTCTTTGCACAGTCTCTAATGTATTTATGTCTTTCTGGAGATATGGCCTCCAGAACTGAACGCAGTATTCTAGGTGAGGGCGTACCAATGATTTATAAAGGGGCATCACTACTTCTCTCTTTCTGCTACTAATTCCTCTCCCTATGCAACCAAGTATCTGACTTGCCTTTTTCATTGCTTTGTTACATTGATTGGCTACCTTCAAGTTACTGGAAATAATGACTCCTAGATCCCTTTCCTCCTCGGTAGATTCTAATGTAATGCCATTAAGGAAATATTGAGCCTTTGGGTTTTTATGTCCTAAGTGCATGATTTTGCATTTTTTGGACATAAAAACCCAAAGGCTCAATATTTCCTTAATTAATTAATAGAGACAATCTTCCATGCCCAGAACTCACAGATGCATATACGGTGTTAATCCACAAGCCTAACAAAGATGCGCAAAACATTGAGTCCTACCGGCCCATAGTGCTTTTAAATACGGATCTTAAAATACTCACTAAAATTATGGCCAACCGCCTACAAACGATTCTTCCCCAACTAGTTACATCCCATCAACTAGGCTTTGTGAGGGACAGGCACTTGGTAAAGGGTATCAGGACTGCAATAGCAGCTGTGGTAGCTTCCCACCAACAACCTAACACACAGCAGATGTTGCTAAGCCTCGACACTCAAAGCCTTCGACACCATCTTGTGGCCACATCTTTTCGAGGTTTTAAATACCCGAGCCTTTGGATTTGACTTCGTGGGATTAATTAGTTATCTCTATAGGTCCCCGTCCACTAGACTTTTAATCAATGGGAAACATAGCGACCCCATAGTAATGCAACGAGGCACCAGGCAGGGCTGTCCGCTATCTCCATTACTGTTTAACTTAGCTTTGGACCCCCTCCTGAGATTATTACAGCGGTGGCCAGGATTTCAGGGCATATCGGTGGTGAACAGAGAAATAAAAATGACCGCTTTTGCGGACGACCTCCTTCTCTATATTAAAAACCCTCAACGCATAGGGAGAGGAATTAGTAGCAGAAAGAGAGAAGTAGTGATGCCCCTTTATAAATCATTGGTACACCCTCACCTAGAATGCTGTGTTCAGTTCTGGAGGCCATATCTCCAAAAATACATAAATACATTAGAGACTGTGCAAAGAAGAGCAACTAAAATGGTCCATTGCCTTTGTAACAAATCATACAAAGAAAGGCTAGAGGAACTAAACAAGTATAGCTTGGAACAGAGACGAGAGAGGGGGGACATGATAGCAGCTTTCAAATACATCAAGGGTTGTGACCAGCTAGAGGAGGGTACCATTTTTCAAAAGAAAAGGTGTAACAGAACACGAGGGCATGGATATAAGCTGGAGAGTGGTAGATTCAAAGGAAATGTGCGGAAAAATTACTTCACTGAAAGGGTGATAGATAAGTGGAATATTCTCCCATCTGAGGTGGTTGAGGCCAATACAGTAAAACAATTTAAACATGCTTGGGATAAATATAAGGGTATCCTCAATTGTAAACCAAGTTGAGGGTAAATAGGGTCTAGGGTCAGTATAGTTTTCAATAAACAAATGGGCAGACTAGATGGGCCATGTGGCTCTTATCTGATGTCACTTTCTATGTTTCTATGTTCTATGTTTCTATGTAACGCACGCTGATAAATATTCTGGGGAAAATTCATCAATTTGGTGAAATCTCTGGCCTTCGTATAAACACATCCAAATCTATAGCATTATATCTTAAACAGGGAGTGCGGTGTCCATGCTGGGGCAGAACGATACCTCTTATTTGGGAGCGGGAATCCTTTACCTACTTAGGTGTTTTGCTACCCAAAACCCCGTCACTCATTTTCAGAATTAATATTGACAGAACTATGAGGGATATAATCACTGAAATTAAAACATGGGAGCACCTCACCTTATCGTATCTAGGGAGAGCAAATTTACTTAAAATGATGTCATTTCCAAAGCTACTCTACACATTGCAAGCCCTCCCTGCGATCCTTACACAGCGTGATGTCCAAAAGTTGACAGCAATATTTAGAAAATTTATTTGGAAGGGGGGACGGGCGAGAATCAGTATGCGAAAACTTACCCAATCCAAATCTAATGGGGGTATTCATTTCCCGAACATAATGGATTATAACCTAGCAGTGGGATTGAGGCATGTCAGAGATTGGTTACACAACACTGAAATTTACACAAATACCCCTATAGAGACTGAGTTCTTGGGAACAATGAATGCTGCTTATTTTCTTCACCAACATGACAGCGAAGTTGATGAAACACTCAGAGAAAACCCCCCTATTAGGTAGTATAAGGAAATCTTGGCATATGCTTAGACATAGGTTCACATTAAATAGCCACAAGTCCATCTTTTTGCCATTCTTAGGCAACCAAGAATTTCATGACGGTGCAGCCTCCTATCCTTTTACAAGATGGTGCAGAGAGGGAGTTTCTAAAATTTTCATATTGTCCATAATGTAGAGAAACGTCCACTTACCTTTGCAGAGGCTGCGGAGAAGTTTCCTGTTCTACGACCTTGTCCACTAGCATATTTTCAGGCAAAACACTATGTGAGTCAGGTTTTGAAGGTATTAACGGACACAGATCTGAGTAACCCATTGGACGCTATACTGAAGAAAGCCCATCAGAATTCACTACAATTTGATGAGAGGAGGTAGATCACTCTACCATACGTACTGGGTTAGCACAATGGCTGATTCAATACCCTCATTTAACTATGGACAAATTATTAAAGACCCTTGCCAGTTCCCGAAAGATAATAAACTCTAGCATGTACGTGGAACTATATTTGAATATTTTCCATAGAACATACTTGTCCCCTAGTAGGACATTTCAAATGGGTGTAATTACCTCCCCGCAGTGCCAAAGATGTGGTGCATCTAGTGCAGATATATATCTCTGGGATTGCCCTCTAATCAGACACTTTTGGTTAAAAGTGAAGAGATACACTGAAGAACATTTAATTTCCTATGTACCTTTTACCCCTGAATGTGTTGCAGGGAGAATTCCCAGAATTGCCCAGAGGGTAGATGGCAGATGTAAAACATTGTCTCTAGCTATTCATTCCGCTGCCAAAAAAGCAATCTTACAGCAATGGTTAGGAACGGGACAGATTTCCTTTACCCTGTTTGAAGAGAAATTGCGGTACATCTTTAGGATGGGATGGGTTGAGGCATTGTTAGAAAAAGAAATCAGGGCTAACAAATTTATGTCCATTTGAGAAACATATATCTCTTTATTATCTCCCTCTATTCAAAGGAGCACATAATAGCTTTAAAGACACCTCTTGGTACATCATGAGAGTGATGTCTGGAGACCCTCCAATTTATATTGAGGGAAATGAGTAAAGGGAGCGGTCCCTGAACCTCTTCGGGTTACCAATAGGAAGGATGGTGATTGGGTGTTAGCCCCTGTCGGGTACTTACAGGCCACGATTTCCCCTTTTTTTTCTTTTAATGAAATTCTGCATGGAACAACTGCTCTAATTGTGTTCTCTGTAACATCTGAAGAAATGTGTTGAAATTGTACGTGATATGACTATTACAATGTATTTTGATGTGATGATTGACGATTGTAAGATTGTTATATTGCATTGCTTGAAATAAAAAGTTATATAAAAAAAAAAAAAATTTAATTAGTAAAAATTATCATCTTCTCTTACAAGATAAAACTTTATGTACACATCTTCCAGAGAATCCCTGCATAGTTTTTAAGAAAACTAAGAACTTAAAGCAACATTTAGACCCAGGCCATCTTAAAACAAAACCAACCCTGGATAAAAAATAAGTGGTGCCTTCCATAGATACTGTTTTTTTTTGTTTGTTTTTTTAAATGTGGAATTGGTTTCTTTTTAACTTGTTCACATGCTGCCAATAAATCTTGTCTTTTTATCAGTATTATGTTTCTTCCACATGAATACCGTGTGTGTTGCACACCTGCTTAATCACACAGGTGTCCTTAAATATGAGAGTTGCTCATACAGAAACGACTTCTACCTTTCAAAAAGTAGCTTGGAAGTGAAGCAGGCACCTGAGAATACTGGGTGCCGTAGGTAAGACAGGTAGGAGATGCCATACCGGCTTACTCCTAGCCTTTATCAGATGGGACTAGGAGGGTTTATTGGCCCAGTCAGTGCAGTTTCTAGACCTAGCAGAGCCCAGGGCGTTAAAAAATTGCATCACCAGGGTTTGTGTATGGGTGTCCTGCAAAATATCCAGCTTCCCTCAGTATCTCCCATCATGTGCCTCCAGCCCCCCTCAGTATCTCCCATCATGTGCCTCCGCCCACCCTCAGTATTCCCCATCATGTGCATCCAGCCCCCCTTAGTATTTGCCATCATGTGCATCCAGCCCCCCTCAGTATCTCCCATAAGGTGCCTCCAGCCCCTCTCAGTATTCCCCCTTAGGTACCTCCAGCCTCCTCAGTATTCCCCATTATGTGCCTTCAGCCACCCATATATATATATATATACACACACACACACCCCCTCCTTTTGTGTCCTTTCATATATATTTATCCTCCTTTTGTGCCGCCTTAGATATAATCAGCCCCCCTTTGTGTTGTCTTATATATATTCAGCCTCGATTTGTGCCCCCTTATATATATATTCAGCCTCCCTTTGTGCCCCCATATATATAGCCCTGTAGGACCAAATCTATTGCCATGAACAATGCTACCATAGCGTTAGGAGCCCTGTATACCAGTACTATTATCTGAATGATGCTGCGGCTTTCATAGGCAATGGCCCGCATCACATAACAGATGCGGCCGGCGCTTGTGAGAGCCGCGGTCAATGGCCCCCCTTTAAGTTGTTGCACGGCTCGCCCGCCCCTAGAAATGGCCCTCTGCATTGTCCCCTTGGATGCAGGATAATGCATTTATATACTTTTTTTCTTATTTCATTTTATATTTTGCTTTATTGTAGTCAGCTTATTCATACATACATTTATGCATTTGTTACATCATTTATATATTTCAATCTCTTACACTCTAATGCCCATTACCCTCCTCCCTTAGAGTGAAACTGAACCCTGAACTGAATTTTTCCAACTTTAATATAATTGTACATAATTTTATTGAATTGAACGGTATGATGTCAGTTACCAGTGTCCATGCAGTTGTTGCCTTTAAATTTGATCTTATGTATTTCTCATTAATATTTTTTATAATTTTTAATTTAAAAAGAAACAACACAGCTTTATCATCCTAGTCAAAGTTATTTGCTAACAAGTAAACAGTGGCTAACTTCTATCTCCGTAGATGAATCGGGCTTCGGAAGGATGTAATTAGCACATGTATGGAGTGTGGATCATTATCGATCTTACAGTCGAGTAGATCCTCTGGTATTCTTCCCATGCACAATTATTATTTTCAATGTGATTATTGTTATATCTTCAGTTGTTTTTAATCTCAAGTAATAGATTAACCTAATAGATTTGTGTTTATTTCACATGTATTTTAATTCATTTCATGTCCTCCTCATGTTTATTTTGTAAATACAAGTGAATAGTATTCACTGCACAATCTTTTGTGGTATAATATTCATTTATGTAGTGAATAATGTCTTAATCCAGTCAGCACCTCCTTTGTGTGTCACATGCTCAGCAGAACAATCATGAACAGCTGTGCATTATCAATATTCAATTAAATAGAGCCAGCCCCTCTACCTGGGCACCAACGCTTTGTAAAAGGAAACATTCGGCTCCGAAAACGTGTCAGCCCATCATTTGATCGAAAGACGGGACTTCTGTGACCAGCCCGCCAGCCTCCTTCCATCTACTGTCTGGGAGTAGTTGCCTGAGTGACGGGTCTGTCTCTTTCCGTCTGCCTCCAGGCTTCCATGGCAGGAAGTTTTCTCATTATCATTTTTATTATCTTTATCCTTGTTACTCTGTATAATTTATCAAGTTTTAGAAGATGTTTTTTTAATACTTGTGATTGAATTTGAATATATAATATTTATCTATCTTTCTCCATCCGAGGAAATTGCTTATATTAGGGGAATCAAGCACATGTGCACATAAGAAAATGGAGGAGCTGGATAGGGCTCTAATAATGCACCTGTTGCTTTGAATTATATTATTGATATTCATATCCATCAGCTACATTGGACTTTTTTATCGAGGATACTAGGACCTTCATAATCATTGGTTTAGAGTACAAGATTCTTATTTATTTATCATATCTATTTATAATATGAATTTTATATTTCTTTTTACCACAGTTTCCGGTCTTTGGGCCTGACTGATTTTAGATATTTAATGTAATTGATATATTTATTCATCTATACGTATACATCCATACTAGAATTTACAGAATTTATCTGCTCTATATTACCATTAATTAATATTGTTGATCATCTAAACATTCGATTATGGATTCATCTTGAATCACCTTGAGAAAGACTTACCTAGCTGAAACCCATAGGTGATGGTGGGAAGCAGTGCTGCAGAGTGCTGTACGTAAGACATTTTATATTCTTCTAATGTCTTAGGTGACATTAACATCTTAATCATTAACGTCTTTAAAATCCAGAATGTATCTAGATCACTGAAAGACTCCTGTGCCTGTGAAGTTTTGATGAATTATTTCTACACCGTTGAGTGAGTGTGTGAGAGTGTGAGTGTGAGTGTGAGTGTGAGTGTGAGTGTGAGTGTGTATATATATATATATATATATGTATATATATATATATATTATGGAATATGCATTTGAGTAAAGCCCTATTGGATATATCTTGATTACTGTATATACTTTTGTAAAAATTATATATACAATCTGGAAACTACAAAGAGTATTAGGAATCCTGAAACATCAGAGTAATACTATCTGTATTAAATTCAAGAGAACAAGGGTGAGCACAATATAAGCCACACATTGTATACTGTTGTGTTTGTATGACCACATTTTCTATATTCCACAACATTTGAGGAATCACTCATGGAGAAACATCTTAAATAAACAACCAGGACACAACATTTCTAATATTTTATTGAATATTAGAAAAGAAACAGCACTTCACATACTTCTTACGAGGAAAACAAGGTTTTTATCCAGCATGGTGAGTAGCACTTGTTGTATCACAGCGCTGAGGTCGAGTCCAATTCCCGAACTAGGCTTCATCTGTGTGGAGTTTGTATGTATTCCCTGTGTCTAAGTGGGTTTTCTCCCACATGCCAAAAACATTCTGGTAGGTTATTTGGCTGCTGTTTAAATTAACCCTAGTGCGTGTATGTATGTTAGAGACCTTAATATGTAGCTCTGATTGGGACAGGGACTGATGTGAATTTCTAATGTTCTGTGTAAAGCTATGTGAACACTATATAAATAAGTGCTAATACTAAAATAATAATAATCACAAACACTGTGAAAAGAATTCACGGAGGAAGGAGAAATCTGCTGGACAATTTGGCACTTTCCACATCTATAATTGAAAATATATAAAACATTTTGAACTGTAACTTTAAAATTTGTAAAAAAAAATAATTGAAATTCAATTGTTTTAGAACTCTTATTTTTTGCACTTTAGTTTTGTAGACTATTTTCATAATTTTTTTTTTTTTTTTAATATTCACTTCTATTTTTCCACTCCCTTTTCCTTTCGTTTCCAGCACGTGCAGGTGGGGTCTTTTATACTCTACTTGTCCTGTTTTTGTAAGGAAGAGATTATCTCTCATGCCTTTACTAGGGGGAAGTGAAACACCCACATTTAGTTGTCTTCCCAGAAGTCAGTGGTTTCCTTACTACCTACTATTTTATTATTGAATTACATCAGATACTTCACTTCATATCTTGAGCTGGGAGGCTGACTCTATCCCAAGTGAGGATACCACTAACACACTGCTGCCTGTCTTAACTGCAGACCATCCACCACAGAATTAGTGGTGCTTTATATAGTGAGATAACCGCAAGTTGAAGCTTCCATGTTTACCATCTGTGAAGCTATTTTTTTCTTATCAATATAAACGGAGCTACTTATGATTTATGATCCAAGGGACACTGATAATTTACCCAAGAAAATAGGTTAACACTATATTGCATAGATCACGCTATTGGATATCAATATGTTCAATTGACTGGTCATCTTGCTCGAGATATTAATATTATACATTTATGGTACCAAATTAAGATCGGATATTACAAGTTAATATCTTTGAACATCACTCCTTCTATATGTACTGCAGTACACTCTTGTCTTGCACAATTTGTTTATTGTTGTGATTATGAATTACATTTTAATAAATAAAATGTTTGCTTTTTATACCAATTGTTATTAAAATCTGTGCATGGGGGAAACAGAAAAATATTTTTTATTTTTGTTGTTCTTATTTCTAGGGTGGAACAACTAGCCCAGTTGTATCTAGCATAATAACATAGTAGATGAGGTTGAAAAAGAAAAAAAACAAAAAAACCAGTCCATCAAGTTCAGTAAATCAACAGTTATAAATATATAACCGATATCTGATTTGCATCAATCCATATCACAGAATGTTCTTATAGTACAAGTGAAATTGTGCACAGTTCACTCAAATGTCAATTAAAGTATGTTTCCAGAAGACTATTAAGTGGTATGCAGGATATACAGTAAACAGTGTGTAGTTACACTCACCACTTTGTTGTAAATTTCTGGAAGTCCATTTAACGTTGCTTGGAGCTTTTTCCTGCCGATGTCATGGTCGTTCTATCTGTCCGACTAAGATAGTGGCCACGGAGGTAAGTTTCTTTGTTTCTTTCACTTCCTATGTACGACGTATAGCTGGCGTTGCCGCTGGATCTTTAATCTCCATGTGTTCTGACGGGGACCTCCGCCTCAGTTCAGGGCCGTCAGAGGGTGTGGATGTGGGATCTTCTCAGCTGGGCAGTAGGAATAGATAAGGAAGAAGCGCCAAAAGACTTGCAGATAAACTCAGGGAGAGGGAGAGAGATGGGCCGTATTAATGGTGTTTTAATATTAGGGAACCCTTTTGTAAAATAGTTTTGAAATATGTAAGCCACTAATGAACTGCTTCTGTTTTATTTATAAATATGGAGCTCCACGCTAACCCACGACGCCCCCTGACGAAGTCCGATGACGAAACACATAGGGTCGGGTCAGCGTTCAAGTCCATCACCCACCGCATGTGTTTGGAGATTCCCCCGTTGCTATATTCTTATTAAATACTTTGTTCTTTACATAGTTGAATGTGCTGACAACAAATGTCACACAAAAATTATCAATGGAAATCAAATTTATTAACCCATGGAGGTCTAGATTTGGATAAATCCTCAAAATTAAAGTGGAAAAACACACTACAGGGTGACCCAACTTTGATGTAATGTCCTTAAAACAAGTCAAAATGAGGCTCAGTAGTGTGTGTGGCCTCCACGTGCCTGTATGACCTCTCTACAATGCCTGGGCATGCTCCTGATGAGGTGGCGGATGGTCTTCTGAGGGATCTCCTCCCAGACCTGGACAAAAGCATCCACCAACTCCTGGACAGTCTGTGGTGCAACATGGCGTTGGTGAATGGAGCGAGACATGATGTCCCAGATGTGCTCAATTGGATTCAGGTCTGGGGAACGGGCAGGCTAGTCCATAACATCAATGCCTTAGTCTTGCAGGAACTGCTGACACACTCCAGCCACATGAGGTCTAGCATTAGGAGGAACCCAGGGCCAACCGCACCAGCATATGGTCTCACAAGGGGTCTGAGGATCTCATCTCGGTACCTAATGGCAGTCATGCTACCTCTGGCAAGCACATGGAGGGCTGTGCGGCCCCCCAAAGAAATGCCACCCCACACCATTACTGACCCAATGCCAAACCGGTCATGCTGGAGGATGTTGCAGGCAGCAGAACGTTCTCCATGGCGTCTCCAGACTCTGTCACGTCTGTCACATGTGCTCAGTGTGAACCTGCTTATCTGTTAAGAGCACAGGGCGCCATTGGTGAATTTGCCAATCTTGGTGTTCTCTGGCAAATGCCAAACGTTCTGCATGGTGTTGGGCTGTAAGCACAACCCACACTTGTGGACGTCGGGCCCTCATACCACCCTCATGGAGTCTGTTTCTGACTGTTTGAGCAGACACATGCACATTTGTGGCCTGCTGGAGGTCATTTTGCAGGGCTCTGCAGTGCGCCAAAGGTAGCGGTCCTGCTACTGGGGGTGTCTATCTATCTATCTATCTATGTATCTTCTGGGTAGAAGAGGATCCGCTCACAATAGGGTTCAAGAAAAAAAGGTAGTCCCGAAATAAGTCAATGTAGAGTTCTCAAAGTAATGGCAGGCTAGATAAATCCTGAAAATATAATCAATGGACTTGGAGGGATGTTAAAGGGCAGTCACCGTTGTGACTCGCTGATCTGTCCCTTAAAGGAGCCATTTCGACTATATAATACACTTTACATCTTTCCCAGACTGAAGAATTGGCAACTTTGAGACATATATAAGAGGAGAATGACTGGACTAAGGTGTTGGCCTCAACTAGATATGCTACCTCCTACATACACTTTCATATATTACTTAGAGTATCTAATACCGCACCAGCTACTTTAACTACAGAGTCCCACAGAGTGCGGCTTCTCCCCCATGTACTTTCAACTCTGGGGAGGTTTGGTCAAATTCACCAAGCACACTGGCAAAGAATCAGCTAGCCAAGGTTTCAACCAAAGAGTATGTCGAGCAACCACGTTAGCTCCTGCTCTAGCTGCTAGTTTAAATAAATCTAAACACGCTTCACAGAGGAACTCTACTGCAAGCTGCATATATTGAACAATTTTAAGAAGCTCCCCACATTTGATATCTTCAAATGGTAAGGCAAAAACCAACCCCAACCCTTTCCCTTCCATTACCCTAACCCTAACTTCCTCGCAGCCTGACCCTAACCCTCCCTCTCCTGCAGCCTGTCCCTCGAGAGGTTACTCACCTTTCCCATGGTGCGGATCCTGCAGTAGCGGTGGTGTTTTGAAAACGGAATGGGTAAAATAAATAATTCAAAACTGGGGGGTATTCAAAATAGGGACATCCGAAAAGGAACTTTGGATGTCCCTATTTCGGAAATAAGACTTTCTAACCGGGGAATGCAACCGTCCATCTACATATCCATATTATCCTTGAATAGGTTCACATCATCTAACGGAAACATAGTCTTTTTTAATCTTGCTACGCCTACATCTAGCATAGGTGGATTCTTTCGCTTAGGGACTGAAAAATCTTTCTTCTTAGTCTCAGAAAAAAGTAAGCCCTGAAGCTGAATTGAAGTTAGCAACTTCTTTATTTCAGCAATTGTACCCACCGCAAGTTTGCTGGATTCAGATCTAATATGCACCACATTTAACTAAGCATAATAAAAATACACAAGAAAAATTCACATTACAGGAAAATACAGGGCTTACCCAGAATTTCTGAGCTGGGGCTACTTCTCCTCTATGTTCTAGAATTTGAAACTATCACAGCAGATGTAGTATTAGAAAACTGCAAGTGCAATGCAGCCCAGGAAAAAATAAAAAGCACCCTAGCGCTTCTTAAATAGCACAGCTCCAGTGCTTGTTTCTCCATCCTGAAGATAAGACATGCCCAAGCATTGCGGGCTACAGCAAAATGGCGGCAGTCCCTTTCTCTCTAGAGACTGGCTGTAAAACGTGATTTCCATAGTATAAGAAATTTTAAGGAGAAGCTAGCATATGAGTGAAAATAACTACAGGAAAGCAGCAATGGCAAGAGGGAGGGTAAAGAAGATGGAAAGAAGCTAACACAAAGAAAGGGAAATGCTAGTGGGAAAGCATTGGTGTTTGGGAGGGACTAAGCTTGTGTAATATGAAAGAAAACGTTGGTAGCAGAGACTTGCATTGGAAGGAAAATTTTAAACCCTAACCTAGGCAGACTGTTGGAAGGACAGCTGTAATATCAAAGCGCTTAAAAGTGAATGACGGACTAACATCGGAAGAAATCTTATGAGTGGTGAAGAGGTCAATTATAAGACAAGGGGCAGTATCCAAAATAAGCAAGGAGAAGCGATTTTCATACCTCTGCGCATGCACAGTAAAGGGAATTCAACATTGGTGGCATTCGCCCGACGCATAATTCCGTGCAGGCTTCAGTATCTGCACAGAGGCCTGGCACACTCACCATGCTTACGAGATATGCCAGGTTGGTGGGAATAAGCATTTAAATTGTAGAGTAAAGGCTTGGCTAAGCTCTTACATAAAATCCAATATTCTGTGCGGAAGAATACTTAAGGCAGGGTCCTGGTCACTGATCCAGCAGAGCAGGGGGAGTGCCCTGCTCCCCTGCATACAGTATCATGAATCAGAAATTCTGTACGTTAGCCTCCGATGTAGGAATCTGGATCAGGCCCAATGTTATTGACTGTGAAGGTAATAGAGAAAATCTGGTGAGTTAGGGGATACCTGAGAAGTGTGTGAGCTAGTAAATGTATGGAGGGCAACAGTGAGAGGAAAGTTGATCACTTAGGTAGGAGACAAATGACTATTAAGAATCTGGGGTTTTTGTTTAAAACTTTTATTTGCATAATATCACTTGGGTTTAAAATATTCATTTTGTTACATTATTAAAAGTTCTATCTTATCAAGTCTTTTTTCTGTCTCCCAATGTTAAAAATGCAATAATTTAAAATACATTTTGTACAATTTGATTGTCACATGTTCAGAGGACATGTTCTCAACACCCACACTATTGCTCATGAGGACAGTCATGTATCTATGTCCTGCGCCATAAGAATGAAAATTTCCTCAATGTATAAACTTAAAATAGTAAAACAAAACACAGTTGGGTTAACATTCTGTAAATTAAATAAAGGATCACTATACTAAAAATACAAGTTTACAAAAGAGGAGAGAGAGAGAGAGAGAGAGAGAGAGAGAGAGAGGGGGAGAGAGAGAGAGAGAGAGAGAGAGAGAAAGAGGGGGAGAGAGAGAGGGAACGCCCACACTGCAACAGAAAGGGAGGGAGAGCGAGAGGGAGGGAGAGCGAGAGAGTGAGAGAAGTGAAAAAGTTAAATATATGAAATATGTGAAAGCATACACACATGCAAATGTGTGTGTGTTTCATAAATTAAGCGATTTTTTTGTTTCCTTTTTCGTTCAGAGAATAGCGATTTAAAAAACAAAACCCTCTTCTATCCCAGTTAGGGATGACAATTTACGGTTATAAGAGCAAACGAAAAATGTCAAAATAATTAAAAACCTTCCTAGTAAATTAGAGCTGCCGAACTACTGACGAACAACCAGCAACTCTTAATGTCCATGATTTACAGTATGAGAATGCCTCTAAGTAAGATTTCCTCAATGAGACGAAAGAAAGGCAAAAAAGTTGGAAGCACAGAAGGTCAAAGACAAAAAGTTGCAGTGGGTATAAGCCACTTCTTTAGGTCATCTTGCTTTATTGCATTAGAGCGTTTTAGACTGCATCAAGTATGTTAGGCAACACAGGCTTGCGGCATTCTTTCTGGGTCTTCACGGCTCCGTGAGACATGTCACGTCCTATGATCTCATTTACTGTAATAAAAAAAACAAAAAATAATTAAGCATTTACTCTTAATGCCAGTTAGTTTTACTGCTTACAAACATGCACAGTACAATAGCAACATTTTTCTATTTTATTTTTATTAAAATAAACTAAAAAACTTATTTCAATGAAGCTGGAACTAAATGCAGCCAGTATAACATTTTAAACCACTAAATTATAAAACCTGCTACTTGCATTAATACAAATTATTGTATTTCTTTAATACACAATATTGTAATGCTCAAGTATAAACACATTCTGCAGCACCATATAAAAAAATACTGAAATAGGACATTTTTCTTTTGGTTTGTATTAATAGACAGTCTTTACTGCAAAGCTTACAATCTACAAGAGAAAAAAAAAAAAGAGATTAACCCTAAGAAGTTAGCTTCAATAACATAGAAATTCCATGTGGTAATTTAGAGGATAAACCCAACTAAGATTACTAGTTGTACAATAGATCAGACCAGAAAGGAAAACAGAAAGAGGGTACAGAGAAAGTGGTAAAGAGGGAGAAGCTGAATAGCACAAACTACAAAAAAGTGTAGGTGTTCCATGACAAAAAGGATGGGGGGAGCACTGACTGGCTTAAATTCAAATAATATTTTGTTTTTACAAAGTGAAACTTGACCTGATTTCACAGTTGGTAATCAATATTTTCTTTGCAAGTTGTTTCAACAGACTGTAAAAATATCAAGCATATACACAACACAATCAGTACTTGTGAATAGTATAAATGTGTGTTGAAACCATGGTCTATGAAAACTACCTATTTAGAGTAGTTCAGGCCAGCAGAGGTGCAGTGCTAGTTCAATCCCTCCATCCAGAATCAAGCCCCACCTCCTTGCCATGGGACACGAGTCTACTCAGGATGGGGCAGATCCAGAGTTACAGCAGCCGCACTAGTTACGGCCGTATGCGTAAGAACGACATTTTTGCTGTTTTGCGCATGCGCCGGGCAGATGTTTCCCGGCATAATCCATGGATCTAGCGTCCGTAACTACAGCGTAGTTACAGACGAGGGGGGCGGGCAGCTCCGTAACTACGTTGTAGTTATGGAAGCTGGACGGAGAGGAGGGAGGGTAATTAGGACAGGAGGGCTGGGTAGAGTATTTTACGCTCCTGTGTGAGCCTAGTTAGACACAAGTTACAACGGCTGAAGCTAGGGTAGCCTTCAGCCGGTGTCTAACTACGCTCAAACAGGGGGGAGAGACAGGGGGGAGTGCACCAGAGCTACACTGGCCGTACTTACGGCCAGCGTAGCTCTGGATCTGGTCCGATGTGTTTTGCCTTTATTTACAAGAGCTGGACTGGAGGTAACTATCAGGAAGAAAGGGAGATGGTTGGTTGAACAGTTGGTCTGTTTGAATCTGATCTACGCTGAGCAATTGTTGCAATTTCTAAACGCAAATATCTGCCACTTGTCCTTGCAACACTACACAACTGTTGGTCTTAAATCTCAAATTATACACTGATGCCGATATTGTAGTTTAAATCCCTGGACCCCATCGTCCGGATCCAGCCCTATTTCACTATGATTCACTCATTGTAAAATGTATTTTGGCGACACTGCATTGCTACTATTATACACTGTTCTTCACTTGAAGCCAGGTGTGTTTTGGGTAAAGATTAAGTGGAGTGCAGTTGCTCCTGTAGGTGAAGAGGCTGTAGCTGCATTCACCCTGACCCCTTTCTCTACATGTAGTCCTGATTATCTAGAAGCCAGGACTGACAGAAATAAAAATTTTGTCTAGGGGGACTAGACACTATCTGAGATCTGGAGGAGAGCTAAGGTTATTAACACCAATCCTTCTTCCCTAGGACTGAGGTAGACTATTGGAAGCAAATAGCAGATGACAGCCAAAAGCAACCAATAGACCACAACTACCACACTCGGACTATTCTATGTGTGAATTTGGTAAAGATCCATGATAAGAAAAATGCTCAGTTAAACACTTTCTTTCCTTCAGTATTTAGAGAGGAACAAATTGATGGAAAAATACATAATGGAAATGCAACCATACCATTTAATAGTTGTCTGGAAGTCCAAAGGCGACTGAAAAAAATTAAGCCAAATTAAACTCCAGGTCCAGAGGGCACACACCTAAGCGTTCTTATGGGGCCAAACTCTGAAAAAGAAGAACGGTCTATCTATTTCTTAGATTTAATTTCAGCAGGCTCAGTACCAAGGAACTGGCAAATAGCAGATGCGATGCCGGTGTTTATAAAGGGAATGAGAATCCATGCTGATTCTCAATAATAATCTTATTGCACACAAAGTAATCCTGAATACTATCCCTTAATATATCTTCCAGTAGTTTCCCCACTACTAGAATGTATATTATGGAATAGTATTCATTATAACTTGGTGTGCATTGAGATTATTAGTGATTTGTGAAAGATATGTCATGTCAAACTAATCTAATTAGCTTCTATGAGGAAGTTAGTGTGAACTTAGATAATAGTAGTACAGTAGATGTGGTCTACTAATATTTAGCAAAAGTCTTTGGTACAGTGCCACACAAGAGGGTTTTTTTCAACAAAATAAGGGAACTGAGTCTAGGAAACTACATTTGGTACTTTGGTCAAATACTGGTTGGAGAATTGGGAACAGAAATTTATAATAAATGAAACATTTTCTAATTGCTTAGAGGCAATACCTTGAGGTTCTATGCTGTGGCCACTCCTTTTTAATATATTTATAAATCACCTAGATTATGGTTTTGAAAGCAAAGTTTCTATTTTTGCAGATAACCCAAAACTATATAAGGTAATGAAATCAAAGCAAGCTGTAGTTTCTCTACAGAGGGACTTAAATTAACTTGAGGATTGGGCAGCCAAATGGAAGATGAGATACATAGATAAATGTAAGGTTATGCAATATATCAATTAAATTAGATTTATTTAGGGGAATATTTAACAGATAAGGATTTGGGAGTGCTCGTAAACCATAGAATTAGCAATAGTGCTTAAAAAGGGGCATGGATGCATGGGAAGAGTGTAATTTTGGGCTGTGGGTCACTGCCAATAACTATTTTTGAAAGGGCCCTTTGAGACCCCAGTTCCTAAGACAGAGCTACAAAGAAACTTTGTGCCCTGCCGCAGAAAGGTAAGCGATGCTCTCTATTTCCCCTACTCCAACCCTTATACTAATTCTTACCCTTACCATCCCCTTCCATTACCCTAAGACTCCCTTCCCCACAGCATAACTCTAAATCTCCCCAACTAGGCTCCATCCCCTACCCACAGCCTAACCCTAAGTCTCCCCTTCTCCCATCCATTCCCTCCCGCAGCCCAACCCTAAAACTACCCCTGGTAAAAGACATCCACTCCCCTGCACTAAACTGCAGCTTTGTAAACAGTCAGATCCAGTGGCGGTTTATCGGGTGAATTTCGCAATGCAGCCATTTTCTAAAATACACACAGCAGACAATTAGCTGTCGGCTGTGTGCAAGTAAAAAAAATAGCTGTATTCAGCGGGGAATTAAACCCGTTATTTTGCCACTATATAAATCTTGACATACAAATATGACACCTTAGACATCTATGTGATGGGGATAGTTGCATTTCATATGTCCATAGGGGTGATAAATACGTATAGTGCTCGCTGGCAGAATTTTACAAGAGGACAGGAGAGCCTTAAGCAGTTTATCTACAGTAAGCGTTGGGAAAGCTGACTGCCACTTAACAAGACCTGATGTGGTGGGACTGCAATCGTTTATTTCTCTCAAATGAGTATAGTGCAAGGAGAGAGCTCTTCATTTGGGGGGTTGACTAAGTAGCAACTTATCAAACACATTAGACCAATTCCTTAATTACTTGTTGTGCATAATTTCTTGCTTGTAGGTATGCTACGGGAAAAGCTCTCAAGCATTCATAGCGTTCTACAGCTTCACTGTAATTGAGAACCCTTTTTCTATTGATATCTAACAGCTGTCCAACAGATCCAGCCTCTCCCAATAACCAGATATTGACGGGGTAAGATGTCGTGCCCAACTGGAAGATGGGGTTGTGTAGGAGTGGTAAATGGACTGAATGATATGCATTAAGGCCATATTGGTGTTTCAAGATGTGCCAAACCTTTCTAGTTGTCCAGAGAAGTGGGTTTTCTTTAATAGCCAAGGTCATCTCCTGGTCACACCTGTGTAAAACCACCCCCAAACTCACGCCTCCCAAAGAGCTCTCCTCAATTAAATAATTAGCATGATTACTGTGATGAGGTATCCAGCCCCGGAGGTATCTTAAATGAGCACCATAACTATATGTGGTAATATTAGGAAAATAGATACCGCCATTTGTCTTAGTTTGCTGTAATTTTTGTAGTGTCTTTCCACTCTAAATAAAATGACGGAATACATAATTAATATGCATAGTGTCATTTTTTTTTTTGAGTGTAGGAGAGCCTGAAGTAAATAAAGAATTCTGGGGTACGTTACCATTTTTTTTTAAAATCAGATTTCCTCTACTCGTAAATGATAACGGAAGATTTCTCCATCTATGCAACTTTCTCTCTGTTGCAAGCAAAGCTTATGAAAGATATAAAGATATATAAAGATATGTTTAAGAAGTATAGATGGGAGGGGAGCTTGGGAATACTGACACCTAGGTAAGTAAACACTATATTATTACCTGGTTATATGGTTTCCTGGACTCCTCCATGGCAGCATACAACAATGGGTTAACTCCCCCTTCCGAGCCAGGGCAGGACCAAAAGAAGACACTGAGGTATATAACGATTGCGCTTCCTCCTTCCTGTGTCTTCCATTCTTGCTCAGCTCATGTAAAAAATAAGCTTATACATGCATTAATAACAAACATAGGTTCGGGTATTACCTGTATGCTGCCATGGAGGAGTCCAGGAAACCATATTAACAGCTAATAATATAGTGTTTCCTATTCCTCCTCCGGCAGCATACAACAATGGGTAATACCTCAGTACTTAATCATAGGGAGGGTTTCAAAGTAGAATATCTATTAATGCATAGACATAGTTATCTGATCTTATTTTTTTTATAACACCACAGCACTCAAAACTCTTCTGCCGAACCTAGCATCGGCTGAAGCCATAACATTAACTCTATAACGTTTTGTAAATGTATGCAGGGAAGACCAACCCGCCACCTTACATAGCTCTTCAATTGAAGCCGATTCTCTCTCAGCCCACGATGTCGCCACCGACCTTGTAGAATGCGCCTTCAAGGATATTGGCGGATCCAAGTCTCTTTCTTTATAAGCCTGTGATATGCAGGTCCTTATCCACCTGGCAATAGATGACTTAGACGCAGGTCCTCCTTTGTTCCTCCCTTCCATAAGGATTAACAATTGCTTTGACCGTCTAAAGGGCTTTGTACGTTGTAGGTAGATACTCAAAGTTCTTACCATGTCCAATGTATTTAGTTTCCTTTCCTTCTCATTCTTGGGGTCAGCGCACAAAGATGGTAGTACGATCTCCTAGTTAATGTGAAATTTGGATGCCACTTTAGGGACATAAACCGGATTCGTCCTCAACACCACTTTGTTTTGGAAGAAATTTAGAAAAGGTTCCTCACACCAGAGTGCTTGCAGCTCTGAAACTCTCCTCGCCGATGTAACTGCGACTAAAAAGGCTGTTTTCCAGGTGACAAACTTGATATCCACTTCTTCCAATGGTTCAAAAGGCGACACTGTTAGGACATCTAGAACCAGATTTAGATCCCACGGTGCTAAAGGATTCCTGAAGACTGGCCTGATCTTGGATGCTGCCCTAATAAAGCGTCCTATAGACTTATCCTGGGCCAGATCCTTATCCAGCACCGCACTGAGTGCTGACACTTGAACTTTTAGCGAGTTCGTAGCTAGACCCTTTTCTAGTCCTTCTTGGAGAAACTCCAATATGTCTCCCGTTGTAGCTGTATCTGGGAGAATCTTACCCCTCTTACACCATAAGGTAAATATTCTCCATATCCTATAATAGGTATCTGAGGTGGACTTTTTTCTGGCTTTAAGTAAGGTATTGATGACCCTAGTAGAAAACCCTTTGGCCCTTAGCCTGCTGGTTTCAGCAGCCATGCCACCAATCTCCAATTTTGCGGATCTGGACGTCTCACCTTGCCCTGCGTCAGGAGCGATGGTGATACTGGTAGCTCCCAGGGCCTGTCGACTGCCAGCTGCAGAACCTTGGGAAACCAAGGTCTCCTCGGCCAATAAGGAAGTATCGCTATAACAGCTACTTTCTCCTTCTCCACCTTTCTCAGCAATTGCGGAATCATAGGTATTGGCGGAAACACATATGCTAGGACAAAGTCCCATTCTGCCGTGATTGCATCTACTGCCAGAGCTAGTGGATCTCTGTACCTTGAGAAGAATAGCTCCACTTTCATGTTTTTGCTTATGGCCATAAGATCTATTTGTGGAGTCCCCCATCTCTGACAGATTTGATCGAATACTCCCTTGTTTAACTCCCACTCTCCTGGATGCAGGAAATGACGGCTTAAGAAATTCGCAGTTACATTTAGATGTCCTATGTAAATTGCCGACAGACTTGCTGTGTTTTTTTCTGCCAATTGCAGTATTGGCACTACTTCCTTCATGAGGGTCTTGCTCCTTGTCCCCCACTGCCGATTCAGGTAGGAAACAACTGACTTGTTGTCTGATTGGACTATTAAGGATTTCCCTCTGATAGTTGAGGCAAAATGTAGGCAAGCCTCCTTTACCGCTCTCATCTCTCGAATGTTTGAATGAACCCTCTTTGGCTTCATCTCTAATGGCCACTGACCTTGAGCTAAGTTCCTTCTACACTGCGCCCCCCATCCGTCCTGGCTCGCATCTGTTGTCAGTACTATCTGCTGCGAGCCTTGAAAATATCTTCTCTGTGTTCGTTGAGCCACCAGTCCAGGCTTATCCTTACCTGATGGGAGAGGCGCAGATAATGATCCATATGATCTGGGTCTCTGTCCCACTGATCCAGTAATAACTGCTGAAGTGGTCTTATGTGGAACCTTGCCCATTGCAGTGTTTCTATGGCTGCAGCCAAGCCCTAAAATTTTCATGCAATCTCTGACTGTTATTGCGGAAGAACATCTTATTCCTCTTATGTGCTGCAGCAGTTTCAGTCTTCTCTTTTCCGTCAGTGATACTGACATTTCTAGTGTGTCTATAGATGTTCATAGATAATCCAGTCTGTGTGTTGGCACTAGATGTCTTTTCTCTTCGTTTATTAGCCAACCATGCTCCTTTAATACCTGCAGTAGTGTGTTGATTCGCTTCTTCTGCTGTTCTTGCCGTGATCAATATATTGTCCAAATAAGGAAAGAGAACGATCCCCTCTTGACGAAGCCTTGCAATCACTACTATCAGGACCTTTGTAAATGTCCGCGGTGACGTGGCCAGACCGAATGGCAGAGTCACAAACTGGTAGTGTTGACCGCATACCATGAAAACGAAGGTACTTGTGATGTAGTTCGTAGATTGTTACATGTAAGTACGCGTCTTTTAAGTCTATAGACGTGAGGAACATAGCTTTTCTTAGATGACGCAGGATTGATCTTATTGACTCCATCTTGAAAGGTTTCACTAATATGGATTTGTTTGTTTGTGGGAAAGAAGATCTTCCAAACTGCTCACCAAGGCTCTTCTCTTCTCCGGATTGACTGGTAATGTAGAGGCCAGAAAGTGGTGTCTTGGTGCCGTCCTTATAAACTCCAGTTTGTATCCTCTGAGTATGATGTAGTTTACCCATCTGTCTGAAGAGTTCTGAATCCATATTGTTGAATACCTTAACAGCCTGCTTCCTACTGTGCTGTTCCTCTCTGTCCTGTCCTGTTTGGCGTCATTGAGAAAACTGTTTAAAAGAGGTTTTTGTATCCTTCCCTCTTTGGCTATGAAAAAAGAATCTACTATTTGAACTCTGTCCTCCTCTGTAGCCGCTCCCAGGTCTATAGCTTCTAGCTTCTCTGAAGTCTGCATCCTGTTGTCTGTATCTTCTGTTATCAAAACCTTTTCTGGTAGCTTTATCCTGTGGTAAGCAAGCTGATTTTCCACCAGAGGACTTGGTGATAATCTCATCTAGCCTGGTGCTCAACAGGTATTCACCTTAAAACGGAAGAGATAATAATTAGTTTTTGGATTGAATGTCAGCTTGCCATGGCCTGAGCCATAGAGCTCTTCTCCTTATCACAGCTGCTGTTGCTGCTGACCTGGCTGCAAATCTAACTGAGTCCAGAGAGGCCTCACACCCTCAAACAAGAATTCAATAGCCAGCTGCATATCTTGGATATTCTTTAGAAGTTCTGACCTTCTAACTCCATCAAGCACATTTGCCTCTAATCCGTTACACCTTCCCCTTAGGATTCTGGCAGTCACGGCTGTTGCTGCAGCTGGTCTCAACGCTGCTCCTGCTATGGCATGCTGTTTCTTCAAGCCGACTTCCATCCTTTTATCCATGCTGTCCTTAAATGCTGCAGCATCCTCCAAGGGCAATGTTGTCTTCCTGGATATTCTAGCCACTGCCACATAAACCTTAGGCGGCTCCTCCCAGAATTTAATGTCCTCTTGTTTAAAAGGGTACATTTTCGTCATCCCGTTAGTGGCCGCTGCTCTTTTCTGGATGCTTCCATTCGCTACTTACCATATCCTTAAGCACCCTTGACAACGGAAAATCCCTTGCTTTCTTTGTTCCTTCCTCAAACAATAAATCCTTCATCTGTATCTCCTCCTTGGATTCCTCAATCTTCAGAGATTTATGAATCAGCTTTAATAAATTGTTGACCAAGTCTGGGTTAAATGACGCCTCTGCTTGGCCCATCTGTTCATCTTCTGAGGTCTCTGCACCTGCCTCCCCGGCAATCTGCTCTTCTGCTTCAGACTCCTCAGAATTGTCACTTATGACCGCTCTTGGCCTTTTAAAGGATAGCTTTTGCAAATCCTCCTTTGTTACAAATCTCTTGGACAGAGACTCCTCCAGCATTTTGACTAAATTGGCCATTTGAGGTGAGGGCTGCTGCTTCTCAGCTGATACACACTCTGAACACAAAGCCTTCTTGCTTCCTTCACTAAGGAGTTTGTCACATAAAGTGCACCTAGAGAAGCTTGCCTTCTTGTGTTTACCCTTTAATTCACGCCTCTCCTTACTTGTTTAAGACCTAAAAATTAAAACAATAACTAACTAGCTAGGAATAAGAATGCTAATGTAATAACATATGGATAGCGCTTACCCAGATTGTCTGGCCTGAGACCGTTTGTCCTTCTCCTCAGTATTCATGTTTGCCGCTTGTTTCCTCTTCAGCATGCAGCACTGACTGGCGCCAAATTCATTCCTTTTAAATTTCCAGCTGGTCGATGCGTGGCAATGACGTCAATCCGCCCGCTTTCATCTCTGATTAACCCGGGCTTCACAAAAATGGCCGCCGAAGCACTTCCTCTAGTGCCTGGCCATGGCAGCTAAGCTGCTGACGTCGCTTTTGCCCGCCCTCAGTGGAATCGGGTGCGGGCATAACGGCAGTGTTCCGCCATACACTGCGGGCCAGTCTCTCCACCCTCCCTGGTCCTGACTGCCGGAGCACGGACCAGGAACGCCCCACTACGCGGCTTAAGATAAGCGCTTGGAAAAATAACAAACCTTCCAGCTCCCTACCTAGCCATTCTACGTCTACCCTGGCTCAGAGCAGGAAGAAAAAAAAAAAGACACAGGAAGGAGGAAGCGCAGTCATTATATACCTCCGTGTCTTCTTTTGGTCCCGCCCTGGCTCGGAAGGGGGAGTTAACCCACTGTTGTATGCTGCCGGGGGAGGAATAGGAAAGAATGTTTTAGCCCATTGTAGAGGTACTTCATGCCCCCACACAGGAATATGTACATGAGGATCAATAAAATGCTGTAGATTTATCCCAATTCACCCGGGATCCAGAGATCTTTCCAAACAGATTGAGCTTTTAAAGTATTAGAAAGAGACTCCCCAGGGTTAGTCACATAAGTAGGAGGTCATCCGCTAATGCGATGGCTTTCACTATTCTAAATCTCAGCTGAATACCTTTAAATTCTTGCCATTGCTCCAATATTCTTAAGTGTGGATCTATTGCAAGATTGAACAGCAACCTTGCCTTATCCCTCTATGCATGACAATTAGAGCACATTTCTGACCATTGACCAGGAGGGAAGTGTGCGAGGTAGTATAAAAAGACGCTTTAATTGTGTAAAATTGTTACCAAAATTTCTGATTTCAGTAATTTTAAATAGGTGCAGCCATAGCGGTGTCAAACGCCTTATTTGTATCTAGGCTGAGTAAAATATTACGTCTATGTGGGTTTTGGTATGAATGGATTACTGCTGCCAGTGCCGTTCTGATTCCTCGCACGGATTGTTAAGATTGTGTTTTAGGACGCTTACTATAATCTAGGATGGTCACTGGTGTTATATTGTTAAACAATGGTGCAAATTTAAAGTTTGCAGGGGGAACTCAAACACCTTAGCACCGGCCCTGACCATTGGGAAGCATTTGTGGCATTGGTCAAGCAAGATGCATAAGGAAACCTGTGGTCGTTTAAAGTTTAAAATAAACTAAAATATACATATTAATAAAACTATATAGGGTGATAATCACTACAACTATAAAATATCACTACTAACAGCATAAGAATAAAAAAAAAAATTATTGGAAAATACTTAACATATTGATAGTTATTAAAATAAATCAGAATAAACTATAGCACTGCAAAGCTGCCCATATGTCTGTGTGCGACTAAGTGCATTCTGCAACGGAACTTAACGTTCCACTATATTTAAATGAGAAAAGGGAAGTTTTTCTCATTTAAATAGTCGCAGTAGCAGGGAAAAGTCCCTGCGATTACGAGCTATGTTTCCACCATCTCAGAAATAGTGGAAATGTACAGCACAGGTTATTTTCACATAGAAAATGACCCATGTGCTTAGCTAAAAAAATTAAAAAATAAATATGCTTATTTAATATATATTAAAATAATTTAATCTTAACCTAATATTTTATTACTTTTATTTTATATTTTATTTTTTTTATATTATGCCAGCATAGTAGCAGGAAAACTATGCTCAGGCATTAAGGTGCCAGCTGTAAGACCATTTAAATTGATTTTTTAATTCTACATTTAAAAACCTATTTAAATGGTTAAGTAGCAGAGGCTTGCAGATGTACAACAATTAGGATAACATGAGTCAGGTGCTGTCCAGAACTAAAGTGCAAAAGTGCTATAAATATATTTAAAAAATGTTAAAGGTATATAAACTACAGGCAATGCCAGAGAATATTTATAAATAAATCAATAAAAGGTGGGTATACTGGGCACCTTCAAAAGGATTTTCAGAGTTTTTTAGTGGGGATATAATGGTTAGTTTAATGATAAACTATTTCACGTATTCAGAAAAAAGTGCATTCAGTGCAAATAAAGTGCAATAATAATTATCCCAATTAACCAGTTAGCATAAAATAAAAAAATAATGTTATGTTCAATATACCCACCTTTTATTAATTTATTTATTTATTTATATTCTCTGGAATTGTATGTACTGAAAATAGAATTTATATACCTTTAGCATGTTTTTTTTTTTATATATTTATAGCACTTTATTGCACCTTATTGTTGAGAAATAAGTTCTAAAAAACGCTTACCTCACAAATCCAGGTCGTCAGAAGGGGGAGCAGAGAAGCGGGAGAACGTCCTCAGCGTCCAGCCAGGGGAAGTCAGAAGAAACACTTGCGAGAGTAAGCTTTACTCTCACAGAGTGTTGAAGATGTCCGCTGGCTGGACGCTGAAATGTTGTTTACTGTGACAAGACTTAAACTGATCTTTACTGACAGGGTGAGTAAAAGTCTGGCACTAAGCAACATTACAGCGTTCCAGAGGACCGTTGCAGCTGTCTACTGCGTACCACCTGACCATGCGTTGAGAACCCCTGCTACAGAGGATGCTGGAGGAGACATTTTAAATCACTTTTTCACATCTATGTTTTTTACTTCGCAGTTAAATCCTTTTTTTAAAAAAAAATATTCTAATAAAATACTTAAGTTTTAACGGTATTACCGTAAGCAAAAAATTAGCTGAATTGAGAGCGCTGAAACGATCTCCTTTCTCTCTTTATTCTGAATAAAACAAGCTTGTATCCAGAATAATTGGTGCCCTCAAGTAAATAAAAGTTTGAGAACCAATGTATTAAATTATCATGGATCTATAAAAAGTGATAATTTTGAATACTGGCCTTAATTAGAAAATGTAACCATTTTACAAGATCAAAGATCTTAAGTATGCTACTGTTATTAAATTACCTATCAGGATCAAAATATGCTAGCTTTATTTGTAATAATAAAATGAGGGTCAAAAATAGCTAATGCCACATGGCATAAGAGTTATTAAGTATATTTGGCAACACGCAGTGCTAATGAGAACGTTTCAGCTTTCAGTCTTAAGCCTATCATGCTAAAATTAAACTAGTATTGGAGAAGAAGCAGTTGTTCTTGTCCATCTGTTTTCATCAGAAAGGTCATATACAAGCCATTTCCAAAACTTTTTTTTTGTCAATAATTATGACACAAACTGAAAGTAATAACATAATAAACATAACATAAGAAATAACAGCATCATATTTAATAATCCTATTGTACAGCCCAAATGTTTTACATTTTGAAAAGGACATTGTACAAATATAAGTTATGAAAATATGTTAAGCAAAGTCAAGGCTAGATGAGAGGAGAATATAAAATTACACATATATGAGATATGGCCAGCCAAAACAAACGCGGTAGTAAAGTTTCTGTTGGGTGTGGTAGAGGTGTCCAATGGTTGGAAAACCGCCAGTTTACTTGCCTGCACTAAAATGCCAACAGGATTATCTGATCAAATTTCCTCTATCTGGACACTTACTCTGTTCAGCATTACAATACTGCTAACCCTAACCAGCAATCCTAGCCCTAAAAATACATTACTTAACTCTGATGCAGCTCCAGCAGCAAATAATGGGAGTAAAGGACAAAGAAAAAGTGAAGTAGAGTAAGAAAGGGGAGAGCAGGAGCGGAAAGGACAGAATGGAGGAAGACCAGGTGGAAGGAAAGAACAGGAGAGAAGGGACAGACAATGCAGAGAAGTGGGGAAAAACACAGGAGTAGGAGTGGGGACAAGGTAAATAAAATTTTTAGGATTTTTTTATTTTTTTTAATGTCAAGTGTTATAAAGGGGTAAAAATATGGCAAAAATTTAGCTTTCAGCATGGTACCTCTGCCAACATAACATTTGTCAATTGTCAGTGATAAAGCAGACATTATGGCGTTGGCTTTATCACTGATGAATTTGTGATAGTCACCGTATTGACCGTAAAAGCTTCTCTTACAGGAATAAAACATAGAAAACATTATTTTTAGATGGGAATTTTAGCATTTGCTACCAGTACTCCAGAGCTTGTAAGCATCCAACCAGCAAGAATAGGACAGAAAATCTTCTATTGGTCAAACCCAACTATCCCAGCCTGGGGTAGTGGTAGACTCCAAGGGCGTAACTACAAGGGGTTCAAAGGGTTCAGCTGCTGCGGGGCCCAGCGGCTTAGGGGCCCGGAGGCAGTGCATGGATTACCCATCTCACCCCCAACTTACTCAGAACACCATAAACTGCCTAAGCAGCGCTGTGGAGTCTGTGGAGATTCCATATGGCAATCCCGCGGCGCTGCAGCCAGCTCCTCTCATCCAGACGACAGCGAGGAGGCGGGGTCAAGGCTCTGTTCTACTTCTACAGTCTGCTGTTGTTGCAGGTAAGTAAATCGTCTCTTTTCTGGCCAACAATAACTCTGATAAGTGAGTACTGAAGAGTCAGGCAGGCCTGGTCATCATGTAGCCCCGCGGCGCCCAGCTCCTCTCATCCAGACGACAGCGAGGAGGCGGGGTCAAGGCTCTGTTCTACTTCTACAGTCTGCTGTTGTTGCAGGTAAGTAAATCGTCTCTTTTCTGGCCAACAAAACAATAGATAAGTGAGTACTGAAGAGTCAGGCAGGCCTGGTCATCATGTAGGGAATTCCCTACATGATGACCTGGCCTGCCTGACTCCTCACTTATCAGAGTTATTGTTGGCCAGAAAAGAGACGATTTACTTACCTGCAACAACAGCAGACTGTAGAAGTAGAACAGAGCCTTGACCCCGCCTCCTCGCTGTCGTCTGGATGAGAGGAGCTGGCTGCAGCGCCGCGGGATTGCCATATGGAATCTCCACAGACTCCACAGCGCTGCTTAGGCAGTTTATGGTGTTCTGAGTAAGTTGGGGGTGAGATGGGTAATCCATGCACTGCCTCCGGGCCCCTAAGCCGCTGGGCCCCGCAGCAGCTGAACCCTTTGAACCCCTTGTAGTTACGCCCTTGGAGTCTACCACTACCCCAGGCTGGGATAGTTGGGTTTGACCAATAGAAGATTTTCTGTCCTATTCTTGCTGGTTGGATGCTTACAAGCTCTGGAGTACTGGTAGCAAATGCTAAAATTCCCATCTAAAAATAATGTTTTCTATGTTTTATTCCTGTAAGAGAAGCTTTTACGGTCAATACGGTGACTATCACAAATTCATCAGTGATAAAGCCAACGCCATAATGTCTGCTTTATCACTGACAATTGACAAATGTTATGTTGGCAGAGGTACCATGCTGAAAGCTAAATTTTTGCCATATTTTTACCCCTTTATAACACTTGACATTAAAAAAAATAAAAAAATCCTAAAAATTTTATTTACCTTGTCCCCACTCCTACTCCTGTGTTTTTCCCCACTTCTCTGCATTGTCTGTCCCTTCTCTCCTGTTCTTTCCTTCCACCTGGTCTTCCTCCATTCTGTCCTTTCCGCTCCTGCTCTCCCCTTTCTTACTCTACTTCACTTTTTCTTTGTCCTTTACTCCCATTATTTGCTGCTGGAGCTGCATCAGAGTTAAGTAATGTATTTTTAGGGCTAGGATTGCTGGTTAGGGTTAGCAGTATTGTAATGCTGAACAGAGTAAGTGTCCAGATAGAGGAAATTTGATCAGATAATCCTGTTGGCATTTTAGTGCAGGCAAGTAAACTGGCGGTTTTCCAACCATTGGACACCTCTACCACACCCAACAGAAACTTTACTACCGCGTTTGTTTTGGCTGGCCATATCTCATATATGTGTAATTTTATATTCTCCTCTCATCTAGCCTTGACTTTGCTTAACATATTTTCATAACTTATATTTGTACAATGTCCTTTTCAAAATGTAAAACATTTGGGCTGTACAATAGGATTATTAAATATGATGCTGTTATTTCTTATGTTATGTTTATTATGTTATTACTTTCAGTTTGTGTCATAATTATTGACAAAAAAAAAGTTTTGGAAATGGCTTGTATATGACCTTTCTGATGAAAACAGATGGACAAGAACAACTGCTTCTTCTCCAATACTAGTATATACACACACACAAATACTCTGCAGATCTTCTTCATCTCCACAGCAATTGACATTTGCACATCATGGGACATACTGCAACCACAAAATCTGCATGGCATAGAAACATAATTATGCAACTAATAATAAACAGATTTCGGGGGATGTGGCCTGGCTCAGTGTGAGCACACCTCGACAGAGCTAGGATAGCTGTATTTTTTGCTTTTAGAAAAGTTGTTTTCCACCTTTTAACCTGCATCTACCCAGGTGCAAATCGTAGCAGCTCCCTGCAGTGCTACCTTGAGTGGGGCCTCAATGAGGTGTGCCTATGTGAGCCTACTGCCCATTGTCACCCCATATATCTTGGCGAGGCTGTCCTGGAACCCCTTGAGGGCTCTAGCAGCATTTACAGCCTCATCCATCCACATAAGTAGCGGCCATGGGAGGAAGAGTCTGTCCGAAGATTGGCTAGCAGTGAAGTTTCCCATGAGTCCTCAGCTCACCACCATCTTGATATACTGGCAGACGTTCCTCTCCATCACGTGTTCTGCTCTTTGGGAACTGCTGGGCCACATAGAGGGGCGAGTAAAAGCATCATCCTCAGCCCTCTACATGCTGTCTGGTGGGGTGCATCCTGCCGGTTTCCATTTGCTCTGGCTTGTTTAGCCTCCTGTGTCTTGCTATACTGCCCCCCGCACAGACCTATCCCTGGTTTCTTCCACCAGCCGAGACTCCTTATTGAGAGAGCTCCTACAGTATCTAAGACAGCTGGCTACCTTCCATCAATTAATATCTGGCTTGGGTAGAGCATATTAACCTCAGTCCCAATCTACTAGGTCATTAACAGCAAAAACCTCATTTCTTACCACACTGTGGAGCATATAATGCTGGGATCCTCCACCCTCCCTGAAAATATGTAGGGATTTTCTGCTTCTTTTCCAAGTCTGTACAGTATTGTGTGATTGCTACTGACCACGTGCAGCAACCTACTTGTGCTCTCCCTGGTTCTGTGGACCCTTTCCAACTTATTGGCACAATACCAGTGCCATTTGTATGCAAGTCACTAGGACTGGACTCTAACTTCTTACCCCTACAGAATTCTCAAAGATGCAATGATATGAGTAATAGGATAAGATTTAATTTCCACCCCTGAGGGAGGTTTGGGTATGAACCAAAGCGGCCACATACTTATATCAAACCACAACTCACATCTGCTCATGGACAACATTCTAAACTACCTTTCACCTTCGGCCTCCCAACCAGTGACTATCTCCTTTCTCTCCGGCATGGGGTGCTCCCTATCATGGCAAACTCATCCTCACCCTCAACTCAAAACCTCCTGACTGGTTCCATAGTGTATATGCTCCTAAGCAATGGATATCCAAGATCTTGAGTCTCGTCTTATTGAAACTCTACATATCCAGACAACATCTCTTTGCTCTAACCTTACGCAAGACACTTCCAGTATCATATAGTTTGAGGTAAGCCGGAGTAGCAAACTAAGAATATCTCCAAACTCTTCACGGTTCTTGCTGCCTCCTCTGACAATGCAATTCTCTTTCATCAGGTCCATCATGCCATAAAGCCCAGAAGTATGACTCAAAACCACCCATGGCATGTTTTTTGCAGGTTGCATTACATTAGTGTCAAGGGGGAGATTCTGCTAAAACGTCAACTTGGAAATCGATGGTAGTCCTAAACAAATATTCCAAGACACTCCTTGACTGATCTCTTGAGAACATAATATACGATATTGCTAGGGATTTCCTTTCTATCTCCAAGCCACCCACGCAGGCTAAACAGCCACACTCCACTCCTCAGAAGGTGTTCAAGTCTTCTGTGAGACGTTGAACATACCACCCTGCCTGAATGGGAGAAATACTCCTGTGCACTGTTCGCAACCTCTACAGCTCAACCAACAGACTGGCTTACAGTTAGAAGACCAAAGAGGTTGCCCTGTCCGATTCAAAGGACTTATTATGCCAGCACACCTTGAGACATGATCACCTCATATTACCTTCTCTTGGGGCCAGATTCACTAAGCTGCTGAAAAAGAAAAGTGGAGATGTTGCCCATAGCAACCAGATTCTAGCTATTACATACTATAAAATGTAAGCTAGAATCGGACTGGTTGCTATGGGCAACATCTTGACTTTTCCTTTTCTGCAGCTTTGTAAATCTGGCCCTGGGCTGAAAACACAAGTATTATTGAAAATTACAGTCTTTTTTTTCCGTTTTGCAAAGTTGTTTCTTAAAAAATGGATTAACCCTAAGCTTCCGACTCCACTGGGAGCGCTTGGATATGTTCTTCTATAAGGTGACATTTTACGTTTCATAAACCTTTTGGTCAATTCACATTGCATTTTCCAAATAGTTGTTATTACTGTGAGTATTAGGAAGAGAGAGTATTCTCTATCTTTGCTATAATTATTTATAAGTTTGCTAGAAATAGGTCTCATTAAAATTTTATTGTGGACCTGATCCAGATCTCCACGTGTGTTCTACCTGTAGGGGGGGGGCGTGGTTATGAACTACGATGTCACTCAATGCCCCAATGCTAGGGGAGTAGGCATGGCGATTTTGAAAAGAGCCCAGTCGGGCAGATCTCCTAGTGCACTGGATTCTGTATGCTAGGAAAACCATTGTGTAACATCTGCCCTCGGCATGTGCAGTGCGTACCAGACACCCAACTACCACAAGCAGCTTACTGAAGTCTGGTGTTGGATGGACATCTGGATAAGGCCCTATATCTTTGCTTTATGTTTTAATCCTAAATGAGGAGGTTCACTTGGGTCATTAGTTAGCTGTACTGCCCAGTTCATTTTCCCTTTCCTGATAGCCATGGCTCTCACAGGTATTGTTAACCTGAAGCACCTGCATTTTGGCCTTATCTCTAACACCTCCCCCACCCGCCTCTACACTTCTACAGTTCACTCTGGATTATTCTATTCCCTTTTCACCTCCCCCTGCCCTTGGTCCTACTCAAACCCCACCGATTCTACCCTTCAACCAAGGAGTCTGTTCACAGGTCAATAAGATCCTAAATCAATAATATTTCAGGCTCCTTGAGATGCTTGCTCTGAGATGCTAGACAGGTAAAGCAGGTCCTCCACAAACACCTGGTCCAAGATCATGCCCCTATTTTCCTTTCAATGGCTTTGCAACATCCCCAACCTAAGGAGTGAACCTGGAGACTCACTAATTTACTTGTCCAGGATCCTTACTGCAAAACCCAGTTAGAAACTGCCATAGCTGACTATATCTCTCTTATGATACAGTCAGTGGCCCGAGTGTTGGAGACATCTGAGACAAAAAGTGGATATCTCCTCTCCCCCAGCTAGTCCTGAACTCTGACTTCTTCCGGGTCTTGCGCCTCAGTCACTGAAATCCTGAGAAGTTATGCAAATATGGTGAGGAAAGGAGGAAAGCTCTGTACAAAAGGTGCAACCGTAAAAAAGAGAAACAGTTTTAGGAAAAGGCAACAGTCTGTGATAAAGAAATGCGTTGATGTGCTTTCCAGAACTTAAAGTCATGGCTGCCAGAGGTTAATGCCTCTGATTTTATCTGGGGTAACAAATTCTGGTACTTGTTCTATATCTTTATTAAAAATTCTTAAATAACTACATAACACCTTGACGATTTCCTGTGACCAGTGTTCTCCCCAGAAAACTTTGCCAACTGGGTGGTATTTAATAGTAGCTGGGTAGGGGCAGTGTGATACTTTGCAATAATAATTGACAATCAGACATCCGTTCCCACTGCAGAGCTTCTCAACGGCGCTGCACTACTGGAAGCTAAGCTTCTAAAGCATCAGAATCTGCCTGTCTTGTAACTCTTGTTTTGTTGGTTCAAATCTACTGGTGAAGGCAATAAGACAGGGCTGGTGCTAGTGTATCCAACACCCCCTGAAAACTATACATTTGTGCCTTCCTGTTTTAACGTTTAACACTTGTAACTACAATAAAAAAAACGAATCCTCTAATCCTAGTCTCTACTATACAAAACAGACAATTTCCTAGTCCTCTGTGTGAGAATGACGCCAACATGACCTTAGGTCATTCCAGTGTCACACTGAAGGAAGCTGCATATACTGTGTGAGTCACAGCTGATACTGGATGCCTTACGATGGGCTGTAGAGACTTTCTGCTGCTACTAATAGGCAACGATGCAACAGTGCCAGAAAATCTTAAGAGCCCATCGGAGGGCAGCCAGGACTGATGGCTGGAGATCATAATAAACGTTTTGGTCAAGTCTGGCCAGCTGGTAAGCTAAAATAGCCAGCCAGGGCACCCAGCTAAAAGGCCCTGGAGAACACTGTGTACCTGATGTCAATCAACATTTACAGGCTTTTCTTAATGCATGGCTTGACATTAAGATTTACACTGCCCATGATACATCGTTATAGTATACTACATGATACAATACAATTTGAGACTCACTGGTCGTCATGGATTGGGAAAAGGAAAGATCACCTCAAACAATACATTTTTTAATGATCCCAAAAACTAAAAATTTTAGGGGAAGCTACATCTATTTATTAAGACATAGGGGCCAAAATACCACCTCAAACACAGGCTGAACCCAATACTTTTATAACTCATTTCCTTTCTACATACTCTCCGGACTTTTCTGCCTGAAAAGGGATATAGCTGCTGATCTAAGCAAATCTGACAGACAACATGGTCCAATACAGTGGATGTAGACAACATGGTCCAATGCAATGGATGTAGGTGAACTTACATCTCATTCAGAAAATAAAGAAGGACTGGTGAAATCTTAATTACGGTCACATGACTTGCTTCAATAAGACTTTTCAGACATGAAAGAAATTGTGATTGGATTGAGAACACCATTTGTGTTAGATTATAAAAGGTCAGTGGAATCCCTGTGCATTTTCCTGTGCATTTCACCTTTAAAAACCTAATAAAAAGGTATGTAAAAAAACAAAAATAAGAGTACACAATAAAGACTAAGCAAAAGTAAAGAGTAAACATTTTTTTCCCCTCCATCTCCGTTCACAGAGAGGAAACATTCAGTAGAAATTATGCCTAACAGAGATACATACAAATAAGAAACTCCTTGCTCATAGGTGGGTAGGTCCTATTTGTGCCAAAGTTTAGTGATTAATAAATAAATGTCCAATATAAATTATTTTGTGCAAAATGTACAGTTCTAGATCTTGCATGAATTTAATTGTGAGTAAATTGAAAGTACTTCTAAAACATGTGACTACGAAACACATCTATATTAAAAAAATACTATATGACAATAAATTTGAATTCTTTTTAGATGGTGCCAAGATGCTTATAATTGTGAGGATAATACACTATGTAGTACATTTAACATGGAGCAAAGATGTGTGACAACTGCTAAGACAAAAAATAAGCGGTGCATATAAATTTAGTAATGCTACAGGACAAGTCATGAAGCTACCAGACATGTGGGCTGAATACTAAAAAAATTATTTAAGGAATAATTTAAGTAAGCCACTATAGGTCTAATTAAAGCTAATCAATCAAATATAGCAAGTCCTAAACTTGTTCTGAATCTAGCACACTTTGGCCAGTCCCAAGTTTGTTAGTTTTTATAATATTTTAGTACCTTACCTCAATGCTGGGTAGGTAAAATATATCACCAGAGCCAGCAACAGTAGGAAATTATATTACCGTCTAAAAACACAGATGTACTCGTTTGCAGATAGAATACTCTGGGCTTATGGTAGCATCTGAAACAGTTCAATATCAGGTGATGTCTTACAATTAAAATGGTAATGAAACATACAAAGCACACCCCTTGTTTTCTAACTCAAGATCATCAACCAAAACAAATACATTTAAAATCACACTGCAATTCTTACCATCGTCCAACGTGATGTCCTGTAAGCCCATTGCCTGAAAGTTCAGCTCAGCGTCTTCAGGCTCAAGTTTGACAGACAGAGAATTGTCATCGGGATGAAATGGAGAAGAGTTCTCAATTTGATGGTGCCCAAGAGTGACAGTGGAGGGAATGCTACCCTGTCCAGGACTGTTTGTTTGAGGCGGAGGCTGTTGAGAATGAACCATGGAGCTGGGAGATGGTGATGGGGCTGGTGCATCAGATGTAGGGGATTGATAAGGCATTTGTTGTAATTGAGGAGAAGATGGACTAGACAAGGGTGAGTGTGTTAATGGATGAGTAGCGCTGGTAGGAGAGGATGCAGGACTTGGTTTTGAAAGGTGATAGGAGACCGATGGAAGCTGAAGTAGAGGATGCCCAATAGACTGACTTGTTGAAGATGATGGGATGTTACCTTGCCCAGAGTTTGAACAATGGTAGCCAATCTGTTGAAAATGTGATGATTGCACAGCATGGGCTAAGGGGTCAATGATGAAAGGAGACGAGGATGCTGTGCTGGCAGTATGGTATTGTGTCATTGCCAATGACGGATGACCTAGATTGCCCAAGTGAGGAATACCTGCTTCTTGTTGAAATGACAATGGTTCATATCCCTGGGTAGAGGCAGAATTCAGAGGAAGACTGGACTGTCCATTGTACATTACATTAGACTGCATAGATGTGTAGGAAGACCTGGCAGCAGAAGCTGATACATGATATGGCTGCTGTAATGCTGGGGGGAGGCACTCTGATCTCCCATTTACATTCCTACCTTGTGACAAGCAGGAAACTCCATGGTTCAAGGATGAGTATGCAGGCTGAGCAGGGCATCCAAGACCATGATCCAAAGAGGACATGAGATTCCTTTGGTTAGGTCTCTGATCAGGTGAAGGCATTTGGGAATGCAGAGATTGTTGATTGGAAACACTAGCTACCTGGTTAACAGAGACAGATGAAGCCGCTGAAAATTCCTCATCTTCTGTGTGTTCTCTTTTCAGTAAGACTATTGAAAGGGTAAAATAGACATGAAAATAGCATATTACATGGAATATTTTACATTATGTGTACAGCAATTATGTTAAATATCAATAAATCACAGTTCTGATTAATGCTGTTGAAGATTTGTGGGTGCAATACAAACTAAAAAAAAAACAAAAAAAAAAACGAACTATTTCCCATTAGTGGAACTATATTTATTTCCATGTGTACTTCAGTGTAAGGTGACATCCAGGCAAAGATTGGAAAGGTTAAGATAAGATGGTCATAAACCAGGGAGATTATCAGCTCCAACAGGGGGTGGCCCAATGTACAGAATGATTTTCCACTAGGTAAAAGTCCTGAATTTTGCGCCACCCACTTGTGGGTGATTAAAGCTTTCATGGTTAGTAGTGTTGGTTTGGTGGCCGTAATAACAGTCACAACTGGTAGTGGATGATGGTAATTTGCAGCAGGGGATGGCCACCCTTATCACTGCGGTCAGCAGTACAACATCGTATAGTCCGCATGGAGGTTGGACAAGTGCTTGTGGTTCTTTTGCAAATGGAAACTTTATTACCCGAACATTGTATGGTCAGTTTCTAAACAATGCCCAGGTAATAAAGTTTCCATATACAAAAGTGCCACAAGTCATATACACAGTACCTGAACTGCTGCATCCAGGCAATGTGTATGCATTGCTATGGCAGAAGTAGCATGACACTGACGTCAGCATTATTCAGAAAGCAGAGTGTGCCGCGTAGGACAGAGGAAGAAGAAGAAAGAAGTAAACCGCAAAAGGTAAGAAAACATTAAAACTTGTGAAAAGTTGTGAAATATAGAAAGAAGAGAAGGTGGGAGTGTATAGGATAGATTTAGGGGGTGAAAGGGGGGGGGGGTTATAAATGAGAAATGCAAGGGGAGAAAAGCAGGGGATAGATGCAGGGGAATTATTAGTTTAATGTGTGTCAGTGTAAATGTGGCACCCCTGCAGTGCACGCGATATAGCGCAAGGAGACATTGGCATAGGAGGCAGCTGAGAGGTTTGCTTAGCAACGGCCAGTAAACAGAGGCGTGCTGTGGCCTCTAGAAAGTTTGGGGGGGAAGGTGAGAAGAGCAGGAGAGACATTGCTTTCAGTCAATTGGTATGCGGTGACAGAGTGAGGAGCAGTGTGTGTGTGTGTGACGGAGGAAGGAGGCAATGGAGATATCGGTGGAGAGCCTGAGGGTGTGTGATGGAGGAAGGAGGCAGTGGAGACATCGGTGGACAGCCTGAGGGTGTGTGACGGAGGAAGGAGGCAGTGGAGTTATCTGTAAAGATCCTGAGGGTGTGCGGCGGAGATGGATCATCAGTGAGAGGGGTCGGAAAGGAGGCGGAGATAGCAGACCGGACGAGAGTTAGAAAGAAGGAGCAGTGGAAAAGGCATCAGAGGTATCGGGAGTAAGCTGGAGCAGGTTCTGAGAGTCGAGAAAAAGCATTGGTGGTGTTGGGAAGTGCAGAGAGATTGTTGGTGGACTAGGAGATCATAAGAGACATCAGGGAAGTGGCAAAAGAGGTGTTAAGAGACCTATGAGCTAATAGAACAGCTGGGGAGAGTAGTAAAAATAAAAATAAAACTGTCTCTTCAGATGAGAGACTTTAGTGTAATTTGTGTTATAACTAAGCACTGGCACAGACTACTTATTAAACAATTACTATTATAAAGTTTTATAAAAATTTCAAAGTCTAAACTAGACTGTATTTTAGTTAATTAATAACATAATTGATTAGTCCTAAAGTAAAAAGTTCAGTTACTATGAGTAATCTTTACATCTGTTTTACCTACACTGTTTTAAAAGTGTTTCATGCGTTACATTGGTGTAAATTGTTACTATTGATTGCTTCTGCTTTACAAACATGATTTTGAAATAAAAGTATTACATGTTATACATTTGTAAAAATTTGTTGCATCAATTGTAATTGCATAAAAAAAAAAATAAAAAAATACATATTTAGTACAAATCGTCCCCTCTAAAAATGTCTTTGTGCTACATTCAGTTAGCAGCACCAGTGGGTAGGAAGTAAAACTTACCATCATTAAAGGCACAAAAGTGGGAGATCGGTATTAAAAGGTTGACTTCTGCTCTACTGTACAGCCAGGGATGAGAGAAAATGCTAAATTGTTGCCTAAAAAGGCATATCAGATGGCTTGATTGTAAGCAATTGTAAAGCACCAAACCAGCCATCCCATTGTCTGTTGCTTTTTAAGTTGTTAATAAACTTTGGAAAGATTTTGATAATCTGTGTTATATGAATTTACCAAAGAGTAACTCCACTATAAATAATGCCAACACCACAAGGCTTTACTATTAGTGTGCATTTAAGTTGGGGCTGCAATGGATGATAAAAAGAAAAAATCCCTTTCAATTAATACAGTGTCCCAGCTGCTATAGATATAGAGGAACCCACCTCTATAAGAAAAAAAACAAAAGTATAGCAATAGGAGCGCTAGACACTGAATTAAAATACAGTTTTATTTAATCAAATCAAATAAAATATACTAAAACAATCAATCTTAAGGTGGCCTATTTTGGAGACCCAAAAATTGATAGATGTAATAACACAGATCAGTATCAATATAAAATTACAGAAATGATAATACCATCCTCTACAATTCACAACTGTAAAACTCAGTCCAATAAGCAGTCTTTGCCGATATATCAAGTGTTAACTTTCTGCAACAAAGTTGCAAAAACAGCTCCACACAGTTAGCAACTCTGTTGGCTACAGATCTATTGCAGCAAGGAGTATCAGAGCTGTTTAACTTAACCGATATTAGAGGTGTAGCAGAAAGATATTTTTGAAAAACACAGCGTGATATACCGTATTTTTCGCTCCATAAAATGCACTTTTTCCCCCCAAAAAGTGGGGGGGAAAGTGTGTGCGTCTTATGGAGCTAATACTGCAAGTGCGTGTCCGAGGCGGCATCAGAGCACAGCTCGGATCTCCGTGGCTGCCTCGGATGACATCACGAGGCCAAACTGCAAAATTCCGCATCCGATCTCGAGGGATTTTGCATTCGGCGCCGGACGCAGCACAGAGGAAGGAGCGAGGGAACGCCGCAAAGGTAAGAAAGTAAGAGTTGGGGGAGCTGGGCACTTGAATTAAATACTGAGGGGAGCTGGGCAGATGATGGGACTACTAGGGGGGAGCTGGACTGATGGGACTACTATGGGGGGAGCTGGACTAATGATGGTACTACTATGAGGGGAAGGGAGCTTCACTAATGATGGGACTACTATGGGGGGGGGGGGGGGGGGGGGGACTACTAGGGGGAAGCTGGACAGATGGTGGGACTACTATGGTGGGAGCTGGACAGATGATGGGACTAGTAGGGGGGAGCTGGACAGATGATGGGATTACTATGGTGGGAGCTGGACAGATGATGGGACTACTAGGGGGAAGCTGGACAGATTATGGGACTACTAGGGGGAGCTGGACAGATGATGGGACTACTAGGGGGGAGCTGGACAGATGATGGTACTACTAGGAGGGAGCTGGACAGATGATGGGACTACTAGGGGGAGCTGGACAGATGATGGGACTACTAGGGGGGAGCTGGACAAATGATGGGACTACTGGGGGGGAGCTGGACAGATGTAGGGACTACTAGGGGGGAGCTGGACAGATGATGGGACTACTAGGGGGGAGCTGGACACATGATGGGAATACATTCAACGGCTGAGCTCTGCTGAGGTACTATGAATGCTGGCTGCAGGGGAAACAATTCATGAGGAAAAAAAAGTTTTTCCCTGTTTTCCTAGGTGCTTCTTATGGTCAGGTGCGTCTTATGAAGCGAAAAATACGGTAGTTTATATTAGCTCACCCACTTGAAGATGACTCGGATTCAATGTCACAAGATGGATATTTCAACATAGATAATCTGTCTCACAGATTAGTTAAGCACAGTCCTGTCGGCTCCACTTTAAGAAAAAAATTTTCTCCTCCTTGAACCCTACCTCGTTTCTAGTGGAACCTGTGTTCCATCTTACCCTTCAAATTTTTTTTTCCCCGGTCTTTAAAATTATTTTCCTCCTCCCTTGATGACAGCATAGCACTATGGGTAAGTTCCACGAGGCGGGAGTCAATCCAGGAAAAAGAAAAGACCCAACAGACATACATATAGTCCCCTCCTCCAGTGTCCAGTGTCTTTTCTTTTTCCTGTGGTGTAGTAGCCAGTTCGGTGTTTGTTATTTTTAAAAAAGTTTCAGACTTACCCGCGGCCAATGCTGCGATGCTCAGGCCGCAGTCCTGACGGTAAGCTCCCGGTTCATCGTTCCAGACTGGCGGGGAAGCTCACGGACCTCTACCTGGTAGGACTCTATGGAGAAAGGCGCGACTACCAGCAGTCTTTTTAACCAAGGCGCCCGGAAGTGACCTGTTGCAGCTTCCGGACACTAGGATGAAGCCAATGGCGGCGGCCACGTTTGGTTAGCCTAGGACCAGATTATACTAGCGGCACCCTGTTATGAAGTCATCAGACGCCGGGGTGCTAGGTGTAAGTTTGGTGCGGCGGCCATCTTTGCTAGGCCTATAATATCGTTGTATGACAGCCAGGAGGCATGGCTTAAGTTATTTGGCGCCAGAAACGCGCACATTTAAACGCTGCGGCAGTCCAGCTGACTGTCGCTATTTGGAGTTGTCAGATCTACAAGCTATCATGGAGGATAAGGGGGTCACACAGAAGATCTGGGTAAGTCAGTGCAGATTTACCAGTTAGGGCTTATTAGTTCCCCTCCCGTTTATATTCATACATATGAGACACAATGTATGCCATTTCAGATCTGAAACAAGCTAAGATTTGGCTACTACTTCTAGAGACAAGAGCAAGAAACAAAAACTGTGTAAATGTATGGTATGCGATTCTGACATGCCTGCAGAGGAATCAGGTTCTACATGCTCTATTTGTTTACAAGTACAGAAACAGCGACCGTCTGTTCAAGTAAATTAATTTATCAAACTTATTAGGGACACCCTATCGGAAACGTTTGTCACCAAGTATGACCTCGCCAAAATGTCCTTTATGCGGCCCAGGCTGTAGACTTCAGAGGCATCTGATAACTCGGATATGGAGGAAGGTGCAGTTGTACCAGAAGAAGGGTTGCTATTGGAGACTGAATCAATAGCGTCCAACGAGGAGAGCACTATGAATCCTGTTCTAGTGGATAATCTTCTCAAACTTATAGACAAAACGTTAAATATCCAAGAAACGAAATTGGATTTACAACTTATAGAGATTTAATCTTTCAAGGACACAAGAAAAAGACAAGAGTTTTTTATGGTATCACAGATCATCAAGGAAGTCGTCTCAAATGAATGGAAGTATCCGGAGAAGAAATTAACATCTATGAATAAAATTTCCATACTATATCCATTCGCTCCAGAAGACACAAAAGGATGAGAGAAGCCACCGAGTGGATGCGGCTATATCCCATATATCTAAAAAAAAAACAAAACAAAAAACACCACACTGCCTATGGAAGACGCAAATGCGTTTAAAGTACCAATGGATAGGAAGATGGAAGTAAACCTGAAGAAGCAGCACAGCATCCTTGGAACTTCATTAAGACCAACAATTGCAACAGCAGTGACATCCAGGGTTTTAAGAGACCGGGCCAACGATTTGGAAAAGAACGTCATAGACGGTATTAAGAGAGGCGACCTAATAAAGACTATTCAGGAAATGCAACTAGGAATAGAGTTCCTGTGCAAAGCATCCATGGATCTGGTAAAGCTAACATCCAGAGCCATAGCAACCACAACGGCAACCAGGAGGGCACTATGCCTAAAGCCATGGGCAGCAGACGCACAGTCGAAGGCTCGTCTTGTGTCAATACCACAATACCATTTTCAGGGGAATATCTATTCAGGTCCAAACTGGACGAATTAATTACCAAGATCTCGGTAATTGGGGATCTCAGTAATTGGGGGTGCCAGATTCCTGGCTCCCCCAAGAAAAATCCAACAAGAAGGGGTTTGGGTCTAGAAGTTTTAGGCCAGCCCAAACGGACTTCAAGGAGGCCAGAGAATACAGGCCAGGAAGGTCATACCTCAGCCGGGTCCCTCAAGACAGAATCTTCAGTACTCCAGGGACAATAGATTTTTTTCATCCCCCCAACCAATGACGTTATAGGGTCGAGTCCCCTCTCATCACTGGCAGTAGGAGGGCGACTCAAGGATTTTGCCTGCCTATATAGGAGTAAGACTTCGGACAGATGGGTCCAAGGGATAGTAACATCCGGTTACTCTCTGGAGTTCAAAGACATACCTCCAGATTTCTTCCAAAGATCAAGAATCCTGAAGTCCCGAGAGGAAGTTGAGGTCCTCAAGGAGAGCATCAGGCAGCTCCTACTACAAAAGGTAATTACTCTTGTTCCCCCCTCTCAGACAGGAAGGGGGTGTTAGTCGAAAATATTTGTATTAAAGAAACATTCAGGTGGATTCAGAGTCATATTGGATCTCAGAAGACTCAATCAATTCCTGCAGGTCAGACACTTCAAAATGGAGTCGATCAAGACAATAGTACCAGGTCTTTATCGGGGGATGATGCTTACGTCCATCGACCTCAAGGACGCCTACCTTCACGTACTGATTCAACACAGTCACCAAAAAATTTTAAGGTTCCATATATTCCAGCGACACTATCAATACACAGCTCTTCCCTTTGGCCTGTCCACATCACCAAGGACAGTCACAAAGACGTTGAAAACGCTAATAGCGAAGGTAAGATCAGACGGAATATTGATATGGGCCTACCTAGACGACCTGCTCATTGCGGCAACATCAGTGGAGCATGCAAAGGAATACACAACCAGAGTAATTCAGGTATTACAGCAACACAGATGGCTCATAAATTGGGAGAAAAGCCATCTACAACCAGCCTCAAATATCTAGGAGTGATACTGGATCTAGAACAAGAAAAGACTTTCCTTCCTCAGGATCGAGCGGATGTCATCAAGGAAACAGTATTACAGGTCAGAAGGCAACCCTGGATCACTGCGCAACAGTGCATGCAACTGTTAGGGCTGATGTCAGCCTCAACAGAGGCAGTATCTTGGGCAAGAGCCCATATGAGGGCCTTGCAAGGTTGCTTCTTGAAGCAATGGAGCAAAACAGAGGCGCAGATGCACCAGCTGATATCGCTCTCAGCAGAAGTAAGAAGAGATCTAGCATGATGGACATCAGAGAAAAATCTGCTTGCAGGAAGACCCTTCAGGACAAGACTCCCAGTGGTGATAACCACAGACGCCTGCAGCATAGGCTGGGGAGCATTCTGTGGATCAAGAATAGCACAGGGGGGTGTGGGACACCAGGATGTCTCAAGCTCACTCCAACGCAAAGGAGCTCAGAGCAGTCTTCGAGGCATGCGTACATTTTCAGACGGACATCAGTCACCATCACATAGCAGTACACTCCGACAAGGCAGTGGTGGCATATGTAAATCGCCAAGGCGGTACCAGAAGTACAGCAATGATGGAGCAGTCCAGAATACTTATGACCTGGGCAGAGGAAAACGTATTGGGAACATCAGCAACATACATCGCCGGGATCATCAATATAGTGGCAGACTCGCTCAGCTCAGCA
>WWET01002524.1:225514-236902 GCA_011038615.1 Limnodynastes dumerilii
GCAGGAAACATACGTGTATACTTAACTTTTACATATAAATTCCCCAATTAGTGAACGCAACTTTTCCCATTATATATTACCAGCATATCACAAGTACCGGTATGTTTTTTTTTTAATCTTTCTTTTTATAACCACCAGGTGTTATGAGGTTTATAACATAAAAGAAATTATACACTGGACATTTGCAACCTCCCATATTCCACCTCAAACACCACATGGTTGTATAGGAAATAAAGGCACACCTCTAGATGAGACTCCTAAGCCTCTAAATTTTAAACATGAGCCTGAGAATTACTTTAAGAAAAATCAAAAAGGAGGGGAAAATTAAAAGAGGATTTTTATTACAGTAAAATCCATTTCTCTTAATCCACTGGGAAACACAGCATTTTTACCATTCCTCTGCCTGTTGGTTGGTTGCTGATTCTAGTTTTACCTGTTAGGCCCTCTCTTATTAGTTATTAAAAAGAATAGAGGATCTTCTTTCTATGTGGCACAGTACAAGTACATATTCCACACTTTAAAATGTCCTGTTTCCAGGACCATCTACCCCAATGTCTCCCCAATGGATTGAGAAACTTATTTTACATGAATAACAAAAATCCTCTTTTCTCTGCTGTCCTATTTTAAGGCAGTCAACTAAAACAAAAAAAACATTTTTTTAATTTTCTAAATTCCAAAGCTGCTTTGAAACAGCTGCATGCAGAAACCTGCGCCCAAAGCTATCAACCTGACAAGCAAAACCTTGCAATTTATACATTATCTTTTTAAATGTATAAAGGTGAACACGTAGCAGCCCAGAACAAATGTTTGGCCATAGGCCAGTGATGCGCCGATAGCCTTACTACAGCGAGCTTCAATGCCCACCAGCATGGCCTAGATGACTGAACAGAAGGATCTTCCCTCTGGGAGGGGCATAGTAGGGATGGAGCAATTTATTCAATACTTTGTTTACAGTGACAAATAGACTGGACTAGATTTTAGGCATCACTTTGAAGTAGGAACTGAACGTTTTGGTGAAACAAACAGTGAAAATAGAAAATAGTGAAAATAGTAAACAAGAAACAAACACACATACAAAAAACAAAAACGCATAATTTGCTTGAAGCATTAGCATATAATCAATTCTTGATTGGCAAAACAAAATTAAACTTATTTAACATGCTGGTCACAGTGCCACAAACATATAAAGAAAAAATTACACCATGGGCCAGGTCAAGAACCAAGTCTGATAGGGAACTTATGCAAGTAATTTGCTTAAGTCCCCTTCTCAAAACATCTTTGCATGCATGTGCCAGATATTACGACAGCGCAAGTACTAACGTGTATAATGAAGTTAAGCACATCAGTACTTGTGCTGAAGGGGCTGACCCTTCATTTACAATGACCGTATCAAAATGAATTGATCAGATCTTTGTAAATAGAGACCCTAGTCTTAACTTAAAAATTCAAGGAGGAGGTAATGCCCATAATCACGGTCCAATAAATCTGACACTAGTACCTGACTGGAAAGGTCAATATTGTTTGACATTTGAAATACTATGCATGAAATGTGACACGTCTGTATGATCTACCATTCATTTCTTATAGTCACCTTTAACTGCACAGGAAATTGGCTCTGTGTATGCTGGTGGCACTCTGTCTATCAAGTCTACTAAAACTTAAGTTGCACCTTTATTTAACATAGATGCTGTAGAAACTACATATAAAGGCCTCAATGGGTGGTATGTGTTTCACAGGTAAAAGGAATATCCAGACATATAGAAATAGAGAATTTCTCTTTAATGTCTCAAAAATTCCCTAAAGTCAACTAACTTACCATGAGAAACGTGGAGATGGTCAAGATACAAAGAGAATTAAAGAGACAGGGGAGGAAAAAAGGTGGGGTCTCTAGTTTATATCATGGAATAAAAAGGAAACATTCTTTTGACAGTAGGATTATTGCAGGATGAGATACATTACAGTTTGTAGAGTTTGGAATATGGTAGTAATGGTTTTCCACTTCTCTCCATTGTCATGTATCAGTCTGATTTAGACCACAATCCAGGCTAAATATACGGTCCAATAATAGCACTGTAAAAACATTTTTTTATTTTTTTACTGTCCCTTTAACTCTTATGCCCCTTTCACACCCAAATCCCGAGTCTCCCCTGGGATAATGAACACAGCTTATAGCCGTGTTACAGCTGTTCACACCGCAGCTACAACCTGGGCAAATTCTGGTACGTAGCCTCACACTGAACCCGTGTCTGCTGAGACAAACAGTGATCCCCATCCCCCAATTAACATTTTTAATATAACCCAGGTTGAATAACCTTGGTTCCCCCTTTCATATAGCAGCATGGGTTAGGTCAGCCCGGGAATAACTATGGTGTCAAACAGGGTCACAGACTTAAGGCAACAGATCCGGGTTGACCCATTTACACCGACACCCAACCAGGGTTATTCCCAGTTCCATAGTTCTGTGTGAAAAGAGTATAATTCCCATTTCACATTAAAACCTGGGTCTTCCCCTGGGATAATGAACATAGCTTATAACTGGGTTTTAGCCTTTCACACTGGACCCGTGTCTGCAGAGGCAGACAGTGCTCTCCATCCCCCAATTTACATATTTTATATGAATAACCCGGGTTCCCCCTTTCACACCACAGCACGGGTTAGGCCATCCCAAAAATAACCCTGGTATTGACCAGGGTTGGAGACCTAGGGCAACAGACCTGGGTTGACCCTTTCACACAGACATCCAACTAGGGTTATTCCCAGGTCCATTGCTCGGTGTTAAAGAGGTATAAAAGACCTTGGTGTAAATTGCTATTAACAACATTTGGAGAACCTTGGAGAGTGTTTTTAATTTACAAAGATAAAGTCAAGAGATTTTTTTTTTTTTACAGTAGCACAAATATCTGGTGAGAGACCAAGGTGTCCAGGAAAGATATGCCTCTTTATCCTACAATATTAATTCTATATAATCAATATTTTCAATGTTCTTTTGCAGCATTCTTACAAGCTTCACCCTCACTAAGTGAAATGGGTCCTTACAGGTTGTTTCATTTAATAAACATGGGGATAAAGTTTTAAGCAAATCTCATAGCATAGGAGACTGGACAGGATACTATGAACTATGTGGAATATATAGTTAAACGCTTTTATTAGATAAGATAACATCAGGAACAAACTTGATCCTTACATCATTATGTGATTACCTAAGTTCCTACATGTCTGCTAATGCTTTTGCAAGAGAGTTCATAGATTCCTGCAAGTGTGCAAGTTGTAAGGCATGTTTTTCTTGGCTGGTTGTAGAAACATTGGCTGCAACCTGAAAGTTCTAAGAAAGTATTCTGGCTTAAAGTTGAACTTGATAAGTTCTTGAACATCCTTGCTTGGTAAACATCATGCCCAGGTGTCTGTGGATTTCCACAATGGCTTTACACAACTATTGAGGCTACAGTGAGATCTAGATATGTTTTGGCTGAAACAGCCAGTTGGTCACACCATATATATAATTGATTAGCATGGTATTATACTTCATGAAAGCCTCCTATTAAAATTTATTATTAAAATGATCAAAAGGTTAACCCAGGCAAGCTCCTTATTATTATTATTCCTCCTTATTACAGTGGTTACAATCTATCAATCTGATTTAAATCTAGTGGCCCTGGTGGTGGTACATAATAGTGGAAGATGTATGCTGTATACACTAAGAGGAGTTACCACACAATGTAGGGAATTTAGTACTAATTCCAGATGCAAGTAATCCCAGTGGCTGAAAGCCCTACACAAATTTCCCGATGCAAGTAATCCCGGTGGCTGAAAGCCCTACAGCAATAATCCCTGCATGGAAATTATACCGGCTGCTGAAATCCTGACACATTTTAATGACCTACAATGATGAAATTCCAGCACAATTATTTACCTGACACACTAAATACCAGAACATATAAATCCTGACTTGCAAATCATCCTGGCACAGTAGTAATCCCAGCAACGTTAAAAGAATACCAATAGGGCTTTAGTATTGCTTTGAATATGTACACGTCTAATGTTTATAACATACATTTTAACTGTTCCTATACTGATTGAATAAAATCAACACACCCAATCCCGTCATTATACACGACTGTCATGCCAAAAGCCGATACTGTCTACTCGGTCAGGCCTATTGAACCACAATTTGGATTGTCAAGTTTTTTTCATTTTATTCTTTCTTCCACATGAAATACTAAATCCTTAACATACTCTTACCCTTATCTTTGTTACAATAAATTTAACACATCTAATTCCCTGACTATTCTTCCTTCGGAAACAGAAAGTGCAATTTAACACAGACACTATTAGGCACTTCTCTCTCCATTTCCTACTTGTACCATTTAAATTAATCCAAGGCTAGGCACATCAGAGAGTTTACACCAGGAGAAAGCAGCACTTTGATCATACAGGCACATTAGGAGAGATTCTAAAAACAGTGCATACAAGAGTTTGTGTGTGTATACATATTTAGATAAATTAAGAGGGTGCCCTGATGAAGGCTGCTGTGATGAAACGTGTAGGATCCCTCTTGGATACTGCTACATGGTGTTTGTTGCTGACCTAGTTTGCTACCAGTGACCATAATCGGGGAGTAATAGATCTAGGATCACCCAGGACACTGGTAACTGCCTGATCTCACGTGTCAGCACGCTGTGGGCTATTGACTACCTGCTTTTAGACATTCTGTTCCAGTACAATACTTTCTGTATGCTAGTAGTTCTATTAAGTGTGCTGTACCATGAAGCACCCCCTTTATTATTATTTTTGTGTTTTTTGTTTTTTATTGTATGTATACCAGTAAATAATCTAACTCACATAAATACTTAAAACTACCATCCATAAAACTTAGATCTTTAGTTTTCCCCATAGAAAGAATAAAAATAAAAAAAAAGTGCTTTCAACATTTTTGAGCATCCTGGTCTGACAGACAAAGAATAATCTTATTTTTAAATAAGGTACTTTTTAAACAAGAATACAGTCACACAAAAATATTTACAAAAACAATTCTTTTAGAGACAGGTGTCAGGAGCACACTGCATTTGTACTAGCATGTGTTTTGAAAGGTATGCTATACCACATTAAATGCATACAACAAGGGTTGTACTGCCTGATATACAGTATAATTACACAGCCATCTATTCTGAAGAACATTTCACATATAATGGCTTATTGTTTAGACAGCTGCTTACAACATAAGTAAATATTAATGTGATTCTACTACACAATACAAGACATTAATTATTTACATTATTGCAAAAGATAACATTAGAAATATTCACATAGATTGAAACACTAAGAAAAATGTAATGTAATGACCATACCAAATGGGAGAAACAGTGTACCAAGAGCTACAAAAATAGCTTTTATATAAAAAGGAAAAGGGGGCAGGGGCCATTTAGCACCTGTAACCTTAGTATCTTTGAAATTAACTGCCATGTTTAAGGGGGTATAAACAAAACAATATCATTGTTGACCTATATATACTATTTTCATAACTTCTTGAACTTCTAGATTTTTAGATAATAGGTTCTGAATTCAGCATAGTGATGTCTGAAACAATATAGTGGAATATGATCTCAAGAAACCAGTTTCCAACTAAGAACAGAACAAGGCCTGACTAAACAATGACAACTCAAGCACCTCTCTTAAAAAAATTCTGTTAGGATTCAAATTTTACTAATAAAACTGAATAGAAAAAAAATAATCAAAACATAGAATCAAATGAAAATATGTTTACACTAAGAAGTCCTGACCAACCCAAATTTTTACATGTCCTAGAATGCTCAGTCAATGCCATGAGCTGCAGGTTGGCCAGGACTGACTTAGACATTGTTTATTTTTATTTTTTTTAACCTGAATGAATTAACAGGACTACCAAGCAATATAATTTAAGCAAAAAAGACAACCTTACTAAAAATAAAATGTCCCAATAATGTCAATTGTTGTTGCGAGAGTGAATTTGGGTAATGAAAACAAATTTTAATAATACAGGGCCAAACTAAGACCTCCAGGCGTTTTTCGTATGCAAGGAGCTCGGGTAGCCGCATGGAAGAGTGTTCGCGTCACTTCCCTCTCTTGTGCAGGGTTTGCAGCAGTTACACTGCCATAAGACAACTGCTAATACGCACAGAACTCACTGTATAATTACATGCCCCCCTTCTCACCCACCCAGTTTAGGGAGGGATGCCTGAAGATCTGTATCGTAACATCTGCCGCAGATGTTACTTTTAGGCTTCTTTATAATACAGGGGTCTGAATCTGGCCCAAATATGTCAGATATTTAAAAAAAAAAAAAAAGACAGCTTGCTATTACAAAAAGTACAGTATAATCATGCATTATTTTACAAGGTATCATAACATTAAAGAACTGTACCTTGACCCTTCTCAACAAAAATAACTTTGGACTCGGGAAGGATGTTGGATCCTGTGATAATCATCTCTGTTCCTCCTGCTACTGAGCAGCTACTTATATTATATTTGTCCACCTGGGGTAACTCCTGAGCAGATCGCTGAGCTGACATATAAAAAAAAAACAAAAACAAGAAGTAAAAAAAAAAAAAAAAAAAAAAAACCAAAAAAAAAAAAAAAAAAATTCCCAAACTATATTCACTTCAATTAAAAATAAATAACCAACATTGCCATACTTAACAAATATTCTAATAATTTATAATTCCAATATAAATGTATATCTAATGCTGGCTACTTGCTTGCACAACAATTTCCCTGGCTCATGACAAAATGGTCCAATAGCCCATGGAAATAGAGTGGCATGTACTGCCAAATCCATGCATTCCGACAAATTGTTTAAATTTACACACTACAGGCTGGAAACAGACTTAAGATGGAGCTTGAGAGGAAAGTTACTCTTGGGCTAAACCATGTTGATTTCAGGGGGAGTCAAGTTAATTGTATTCTTTGCATGCAGGGAATTGCTTACTGCACACAGATACTGACCAGCTTTACTATTACACTGTTATTTAGACTTGGGCTAGGAAACATCACCTCTCAACTCTAATACTGTTTGCAATAGATAAAATATGACTTCCTTGCAATCAACATGGTTTAGCCCAGGAGTAACTTTCCTCTCAATTAAAGCTCCTTTTTAAGTCTGGATCTAGGCCTACATAATTATAATTATAACAAAACAAACAAAAGCTTTAATATTATATAAATAAAATAAGATGCACAGGAAAGCAATGTTTTCTTGACTTAGTAATTTTTTTAAATTTGTAGATAATACTTACAGCATTCAATTGGTATGGAAGCTGATTGTAAGGACAAGACTTTTCCATTAGGCTGGGGTATGTGTACTCTAAATACCAAGCGAACACGTGTATTCTTCCTACCAATGTCAGTCTCTCCTTTACGCAGTTCAATATCAGAATTCCGCAGCTTGAGGATTCCAGCACAGTCAATGCTGTAAGGTAGGAAGACCATATATGAAAAAGAGATCATGTGAAGTAAAAGAAAGAACATAAGGTTCAAAAATCAAAGACATTAGGTTGATTTCTATCGGCTACTGAATCTTAGTAATTTTTCTCATCATGCGCCGACTTTGAACTCCTCTTTTCCAGTTCAGGAAGGCTACTACTGTGTGATTAAAGATCTTTAAAATCTTAAATCTTTTCAGGAGTTTTATTTTCCACCAAATGACACTAAAGATGGTCTCTCTTACACACATGGGGCCAAATCCTGAACTACATTTGTATTAAGTTTCCTAGCGTAGCGTTTACGCTAGCGTATTTACTATACACTCCCCTCAGCCATACATCGTTTAGCCGTGTTACGCTTTCCAAACCCTACCTTAGCTTTTCCAAGCGCAAGTCCTGACGGCCGCAATGGCTAAATGTAGTTACGCACCAAAGAACACCCATACTGTACGATTTAAATGCCTCACCCCACCTCCGTAGCGTGATTACGGGTGGTGTATGGCTGGCACGCCCCTTCAAACGTAGTTACGATGCTGTTACGATGAAAGTCCTTACACTCTGACTTACGTGACGTAACATCTGCTGCGCGCATGCGCAGTAAGTACTAATGGGTGCTTTTACGCTAGCCTACGTAGTTCTGGATTTACCCCATAGTGCTTATCTGTTGCCTTAGGGAATAACTTTTTCTTAATTTTTTTTTATTCATAAAGTTAATGCTTTTGGACCTGATCCATGTTTAAGAGTGAGTTAGGCGCTAACAGAACCGCACCTAACTCACCCGTCCTCCATTTTTAGGTGCCATAGGGCTACCTTATCTTACAGTGCATAGTTTTCTTCTTAAGAAAGAAACTACGCACAGAGAATGCCTCTCTCCACTAGCTCCCTCCCTAGCTGATATAAATCCCTCCCACTTCTAACTAAAAACTCCCTGAGACAGCATTAACACGCCTCCTTCTTACTAAACTATTCAGTGTGGGCTTTAAAGACCGTAGAGGCAATCTACGTACCTAACTTGCAAGTATATTGTGTAAATGACCTGCTACGTGTGCGGGAGATGCCAGATGCCAGAGCTTAAGCTTAAATCAGGTCCTTTGTCATTATCTCCATTCTGTTCCGCAATTACCACCTACTTAATTCCCCATTCATATCATTGATATTATCCGTCCATACCCCTAGGGCATTCTTAAAGGGGAAACAGAAGCTCTTTTGAAAGTTTTTCCCCATTTTACAATTTATTGGATCTTCAGGATGACCTCAATCTTTAAAGGAAAATCATGCCACAACTGTGTCAAATCTTGGTACAAAAGCCCCCTTAGCATTTTTTTTTTTTGCAAAAGAACATATGATATCTAATATTTTATGGTGAAGTTGTCTTCAAAGAAGCTGTTCCCCATTGTTTATTAAAGACATTTTTAATGACTGTACCATAAAGAACCTTTAGTTCTGCCTTCTGAATGAACAATTTGCACAGGTACATCTTGGAGACAGATGGGACTATATTTTTGTCAGAGAAACAACATTGGGGTTAAAATATCAAGTTTTCCTCTTTCAAAGAAATATCCAACAGAACCTTAATATCCATACAATACTGTGGCCTAGACATAATAATCTCTTGGCTAGCTAGTAATTCAAAATTCATCTGGTAACATCCAAAAAACTATTTAGGAAGTCTGTGATCTTCCACCGGAATACAATTTTATTGCCTCTTTTAATCATTGGGTACATTCTGGTCGCAAGCTCCACGAACTGTCTTCTGAAGTTTGTTGTGTTTTTTTTGGTTGTTTAAATAGAGAATCACAGAAAAACAGCAACTATTTAATACAATCCCTACAGCATCATACACTTTACGGGGCATGCTGTGTGGATGGAACGAAAAAAAATAAATGTAGGATGAGGAAGGGTGGCTTCAGTGCCTAAAATCTTGGCAAATGGCTTAGGTTACTGAATCCCATAACACTGTCCTCACAGATCGCTAACAGTTTAGGTTTTCTAGATAAGTGATGCAAATATCACCAGTGGACCTTTTCCAGCAAGGAGACCTAGAAAATTTGCTCTGTTTAAGGCAGGGGTCAACAAATGTATTTAGAACACAGGGCCGTATTTTGGTGTATGTGTGTGTGTGTGTGTGTGTATAATTAAATTGGCATATAACGTTAAGAATTTAAGCAGGGAAACATTATGATTAGTTATAACGGTGTTCTCTTGTTTAAATGATGGGCTGTGAATTTGTTTTTACTTGAATTTGGATTTGAACTCATAACCTTATGAATGTAATGCAAGTGGCTTAAGAGAGCAGTTCAGACTACTTGCAAATGAACTCAGCAGCTCTGCTTCGTTGGCAGAACAACTGTTATAAGAGGAGAAAAACAGCACAGGCAAATCCCACTGTGACCACCAGTCAGGTACCTTTCCCTGTCACCAGGTTCAAGTTCTCAGTATTTGTCAAGCCCTGGTATAGGAATAAATTTAGGAAACACTGGCTTATGTTAATTCAAAGGTTAGGTCAAAGATTTTAAATGTATAAAAACATAATAGATAGATTGTTTTCTCTGTTTAAATGGAAAGGGTCTGGATTCTACCAGTAAAATGATCAGCTAGAAAGACTACAATTCCATTATAACCACTGCTTAAATAATGAACTTTGAACATGATGTCAATTTAATAGTGTAATGAGGAACATAGTACTCACCATAGATAAACACATGAGGATGAGGAAATGTAGCATGTCCACTGGCTTATTGCGTAGTTAATGTTTCACTACATATTTGCTTCTGAGTGTCTGAAATTGGCTATGTTTTATATCTAACTGAGTTTAAGCATAAAATACAGCCCAGATGGCTATCATCTGACAGCAACTGGTCATGACCTAGATAAAGTTTGTGTTCTTGTTGTGCTTCTCAGGTGCTCCAAATGACTAACTTATACATAAAGTTCAGTACTATGGTAAATTAATTGGCTGCTGCAAAAGGTAGTGTGAAAGAGAAGGGAAAAAGGAGAATATCGTGGACTAATTAAATTAGTTTAATGCGACTTTCTTTAAATATAATTACAATAGGAAATTGTAGAATTAATTTCCAATGTTTTGTTAGTATCACCACACACCTGGCACACATGTTGTTTTCTGGTAGAAGAGGGATTTCCAGGACTTTGGTGCTGGTTATAATAATTTCTTGGCTTGCAGTGGATACCGTTTTCCCAGTGATTCGGTGCACCTGGTAAAAGGCATGAGGCCTCAGGTAACGATCATCAGCTGTCCCAATAAACATCTGCATATTAACTGGCTTTTCCGTGTAGCCAATAAGCTGTAAGCACAAAAGGTACAGGTTACGTTTGGCAACACATCAGAATAAATACATTTACCTTTAGCAGGTATAAGATATGGAATTACTGTCATGATCACAAAACCAAACCTCTCAGTTCTAACAGCTATGTTAACAAAACCGCCATAGAGACCTACTAAAACAAATGCAGATATAATGTTGTAAAAGCCTTAAGCAGTTACACAGCCTGAGAAATTGTATGTTTTTTGTTATTTTTTTTTATAAGTTACACAATACTCACTAGGTTTTTGACACAGCAAAAATCCCATTAAATTGCTGTTCTGCTTACTACCATGAAAATAATAAAATATCATTCAGAACATTCAAACAAGATAATAAGCAAACTATAACTATGCAAGGTAACGTTAATTGAAAAAAAAAAAAATCTTAATTTTAATGAAAAGTTCTATAATACTTGTCAGCAGGCATCATAAATACTTCACTATAACAGAATATTGGTTTCATAGTATAGGAACCTTTAGTACTACTACTATCTATTTCATCAATATTGAATATACACTAAGAACTTTTACTGGTGCTTATGGATTTCCAAAGTCCTATGAACTTTTTTTTTTGACACATTTTATTTATGATCACTTAATGTTTATATTTTT
>WWET01002525.1:2111-12748 GCA_011038615.1 Limnodynastes dumerilii
CGGCCTCCAGAGCGTCCCGGTCCGGCCTCCAGTCCGTCCCGGTCCCCGTCCGTCTCCCCCCCTCCCCCCCTTCGTGTCCCAGCACTGCCCATGCTGTTACGTAGCAGGGGGCCACAAAGATAAAGAAGTACCCCTTACTTTACCAATCAATATAGTATTGAATTGTTGGGGACCCCTTCTGGAGAATGTGCACATGTAAAGTGCTGAGCTGTGGAAAGTGATGCAGTGTTTTCCTGTCACAGTTGCTGTATATCAGGAGGGTGAATGTTCAGTGTGTAGTTTCTGCAGGTTTATGGTAACACATCAGGGAAGGATTCCTGTGTTTGCACACAACAGATAAGGTATAGTCTCTGGCCTCTCAGCTTTCCTTTCTCTTTCTCTCTCTCTGTGTTTACTCTGGTCATAAATCTTCCATCAGCTCTGCAATCTCTCTCTCTCTCTCTTCACAGCTTTTTCCCAGGCTTGAACAAACACCAACACACACTTCCTGTCTCCCCTTTTCTCCCCAAAGTCCTGAAGCATGCTGGGATCTGTAGTTTTCACTGTATCTCCCACCAACATTGCTCCCAGCAGTCCTAGTATCTCTTAAAGGTGTATTCCACTTTAGTGGGCTATCACATGGATATTTCCCTGTACCCCCGTCCCCTGGGGGTATTTCTGCCCACAGACAGCAACACTCCCAGCTCCTCAAAGTCCAACATGGTTTTAACAAGATGCAATATGTAGCTTTTGTTTTTTTTATTTGTTTTATGGTATAATATTATAGTAGGTCTCAAATGGAAGCCAAGACTACAGTCACGTATCATGTGCTTACCTGTCTGATGGGGTTCAACAAGGACACCTGCTGGATACTTCTGGGCATGACGCAACACAGACGGATAAATATTAAACCAACTGTTATTTTCATTTTAGTTTTAGGGTTAGGTACGGTTAGGCTGCAGAGAGGGGATGATTAGGGTTAGGGCAGGGTTAGGCTGCAGAGAGGGGATGATTAGGGTTAGGGCAGGGTTAGGCTGCAGAGAGGGAATGATTAGGTTTAGGGCAGGGTTAGGCTGCAGAGAGGGGATGATTAGGGTTAGGGTATAGTTAGGATGCAGAGAGGGGATGATTAGGATTAGGGTAGGGTTAGGCTGCAGAGAGGAGATGATTAGGGCTAGGCTGTAAATAATAGACAGTAGGGTTAGGCTGTGGCGAAGGGATGGTTAGGGTTAGGCTGTGGTTTAGGGGATGGTTAGGGTAAAGTTGTGGAGAGAGAACAGTTGGGTTTAGCCTGGGGTGAGGGTAAGGATTCGTTTTGTTGTCTAAGAATATTACTATCGAAAACACTAAGGTCAGCGTCTTCTAGTGATGCAAAAATGACTTCAGATCACGCATACCACATCCATTTATCTGAGTATCCAGAGAGAGAAAGGACGCTCGATGTACTGAATGTAACACGGAATATCTACAAAGCATTGACCTCCTCTGCTCCTACAGACAGAACTCCTATGTGCTGCATGGAATCAAAGATTAATCTGTCTCTCACAAACCTCTTTACCTGAACATTTCATAACAACTTTCCTTTACAATGGCTCTGGGGATCAATGGATCACAGAAATGCGTATAAGACGTCCCTCCGGGATAATAACCTCCTGTGCCACACACCAATATTACTGCACAAATTATTGTCACTTTATAAAATGGAAATGATAATCCATAACTATTGGATTGACCATGTGGAGACCATTGTTGACCCGTAGACGGGTTTAACTAGACTCATTAAAATCCAGTTACATTCATACAACTCGAGCACCCAACTGTATTATACAGGAAGGAAACTGTTTTATGGAGCATAAGGTTTTAATTAAAGATAAATGGAATTACTGGTCCACACACACTGGTTATACATGTGTAACGGTTCTAGATACAGTCGACAGATAAGGGTGAGTTAAACATTCTTGCATTTGAAAATATTTTTATGTGGAGCCATGGAGCAGGACATTTTACAGGATAAATTCAGGTCTGCAGTGGATACACACAAAGCAGAACATACACCTGTATTACACCAGGACACATAGCAGAACATACACCTGTATTACACCAGGACACATAGCAGAACATACACCTGTATTACACTAGGACACATAGCAGAATATACACCTGTATTACACTAGGACACATAGCAGAACATACACCTGTATTACACCAGGACACATAGCAGAACATATACCTGTATTACACCAGGACACATAGCAGAACATACACCTGTATTACACCAGGACACATAGTAGAACATACACCTGTATTACACCAGGACACATAGCAGAACATACACCTGTATTACACCAGGACACATAGCAGATCATACACCTGTATTACACCAGGACACATAGTAGAACATACACCTGTATTACACTAGGACATATAGTAGTATTACACCAGGACACATAGTAGAACATACACCTGTATTACACTAGGACATATAGTAGAACATACACCTGTATTACACTAGGACACATAGTAGAACATACACCTGCATTACACCAGGACACATAGCAGAACATACACCTGTATTACACTAGGACACATAGTAGAACATACACCTGCATTACACTAGGACACATAGTAGAATATACACCTGTATTACACCAGGACACATAGTAGAACATACACATATAAAAAATATATTTTATTTTATTGTAATACATGTGTCCTGATATTTCCTTGCCAGCTTTAATGAATAATTCCAGGTCTACATCTTTTACTTAGGGAAATCTAAAACCTAAATATCCAATTTATAGTTTTTATAAAATAAATAAAAAAATTACTACCAAACAAACAAACAAACAAAAAAGCCTACCTGGGTCTATCATGACCCTTATTCCAATGTTCTGCCTTCCTTTCTTCTTTCCTGTCCTTCCATCAGATCTGCCTCCATTCTGTCCTGTCTGGTTCTCCACTCCATCTCTCTCTCTCTTTCTCTTTTAGGACTTTAGAATGGGAGACTCTGCATCACCATTACCAACCCATTTCTTCTAGGTTCGTAGTGATGAAGAAGGAAGGGCCATGCCGGGAAAACTTAAGAAAGAAGATAAGAAGTTTGGGTGGAGGGAGGCATTTAAATGAGGAAATCTGGGTGCGGTTAGGCAGAAATGTTCCTAATTAGGTACTCACACAATTAAGAACTTAAAGATAAGGAGCCCTATGGCATTCTTAAGTCGGTTAAGAAGCTGAAAACCGGGGGAAGGGGGGGGCAGGGGAGTCGTCTTGCTACTAGCTGCATATAATTAAGCATCTAAAACATTCTTAGGTGTAAATCAGGTCCAGGATTTGGGTATGAATTGGGATTATTGTAATGATAATATTATGACATGTGTCAAATTAACGACTGTGATACGGTGGAAAGTTGAACAGTTAAACCTGTCACTATTTTAGTAAATATTATTCAAAAGCATTTTGAGTAAAAAAAAAAAAAATACATTTTGGGGCATACACTAATCATTGTTAGAGAAACCAAAATGTCATTACACACACACACACACCAATAGATAGGTTTGTGGTGGCACAATCATCTCTATTGCGCTTAACAGTGGGGGGTCCAAAGATATTGCTGTACCAGAGCCCAGAATTCCTCCTGACAGCGCTGATCAGAGCATTTATGAAGTGTAGAGGAGAGCAGTAAATCTTGTGATGATCTGAGAGAAGGCGCTGGGATATATATGAGACAAGTGAGGATATGTATGCGGGTGCAGAATTGTTTATGGCTTTATAGGTTAGTAAGAGGATTTTGTATATGATTCAGTAGTATTCAGTTAGCAATGTAAAGACGGACAGAGGGGAACAGCTCTATATGAATGTTTTGCCAGGAAGATCAGTCTCGCTGCTGCATGCAATATGGACTGTAGAGGGGTAACTTTATATTGTGGGAGACCAATAAGAAGGGCATTGCAGTAATCAATGTGGGAGATGATCAGTGCATGAATGAGAGTTTTAGCAGTGTTGTGTGAGAGATATTTTTGTATTCTGGAAATGTTTTTTAGATGTATATAACAGGATTTAGAAACAAATTGTATGCGGGGCACACAAATGTAATACGTAGGCATTACTAAAGTGCATTCATCAAAGTATCAGTTACATAAGGAACAATGTATCCAGTTAAAGCAATGAATTATTAAAACCTTCATGCTTTATTTATATTTATATTAAAATTTATTATTTAGTCAGATATACAAATATTTCATCTCACTGGTTCGATCAATTACAAAGTAAATGCAATTAAAAAAGGTTATAACAGTCCAATCAAAACCATTGATCACACATAATGGCCCTGATCAGTATCAATCTATATTTATATTGTCACTCCCCTCTCATGTAGCTCTGTGCGTTTTCCATATTGTCACTCCCCTCTCATGTAGCTTTGTGCATTTACATATTATCACTCCCCTTTCACGTAGCTCTGTACATTTTCCGTATTGTCACTCCCCTCTCATGTAGCTCTGTACATTTTCCGTATTGTCACTCCCCTCTCATGTAGCTCTGTGCATTTTCTGTATTGTCAATCCCCTCTCACTTAGCTCTGTGCGTTTTCCATATTATCACTCCCCTCTAATGTAACTCTGTGCATTTTATGTATTGTCAATCCCCTCTCACGTTGCTCTGTGTGTTTTCCGTATTGTCACTCCCCTCACATAGCTCTGTGCATTTTCCGTATTCCGTATCACCTTCATTTGCATGCCTATCTCTGCCCTCTTTGTGGGGATCGGACATGGGAATCTGAAGTGACGCTTCATCGGATGGATCTCCTAGCGTACAGAAGTTAGGAGATATGTCAAGTAGCAGAAAAACACCAGACTTCTGTAAGCAGCTTGCGAATCTTGAACAAGTATTCAGAAATACATATTGCATATTGTAATATATTACAATACACTTAGGCCTGTATGCAGAGTACCGAATGTATAACATTTACGTCCAGTGTTTAGCGATTTTTACTACTGTGCATGTGTAGTAATTTTTTTATGTAATCTACGTATCTTTGGCATTTAAATGAGGAAATCTGGGTGCGGTTAGGCAGAAATGTTCCTAATTAGGTACTCACACAATTAAGAACTTAAAGATAAGGAGCCCTATGGCATTCTTAAGTCGGTTAAGAAGCTGTAAACCGGGGGAAGGGGGGGGCAGGGGAGTCGTCTTGCTACTAGGATTTGGGTATGAATTGGCTATTGATTATTGTAATGATAATATTCTATATGACATGTGTCAAATTAACGACTGTGAGACGGTGGAAAGTTGAACAGTTAAACCTGTCACTATTTTAGTAAATATTATTCAAAAGCATTTTAATTTTAAAAAAAATATTTTGGGGCATACACTAATTATTGTTAGAGAAACCAAAATGTCATTACACACACACACCAATAGATAGCTTTGTGGTGGCACAATCATCTCTTAACAGTGGGGGGTCCAAAGATGTTGCTTTACCAGAGACCAGAATTCCTCCTGACAGCGCTGATCAGAGCATTTATGAAGTGTAGAGGAGAGCAGTAAATCTTGTGATGATCTGAGAGAAGGAGCTGGGATATATATGAGACAAGTGAGGATATGTATGCGGGTGCAGAATTGTTTATGGCTTTATAGGTTAGTAAGAGGATTTTGTATATGATTCTGTAGTATTCAGTTAGCAATGTAAAGACAGACAGAGGGGAACAGCTCTATATGAATGTTTTGCAAGGAAAATCAGTCTTGCTGCTGCATGCAATATGGACTGTAGAGGGGTAATTTTATATTGTGGGAGACCAATAAGAAGGGCATTGCAGTAATCAATGTGGGAGATGATCAGTGCATGAATGAGAGTTTTAGCAGTGTTGTGTGAGAGATATTTTCGTATTCTGGAAATGTTTTTTAGATGTATATAACAGGATTTAGAAACAAGTTGTATGTGGGGCACACAAGTGTAATACGTACACATAGTGGCCCTGATCGGTATCAATCAATATTCATATTGTCACTCCCCTCTCACGTAGCTCTGTGCGTTTTCCGTATTATCACTCCCCTCTCACGTAGCTCTGTGCGTTTCCGTATTGTCACTCCCCTCTCACGTAACTCTGTGCATTTTCCGTATTGTCACTCCCCTCTCACGTAGATCTGTGCGTTTTCCGTATTGTCACTTCCCTCTCAAGTAGCTCTGTGCGTTTTCCGTATTGTCACTCCCCTCTCACGTAGCTCTGTGCGTTTTCAGTATTGTCACTCCCCTCTCACGTAGCTCTGTGCGTTTTCGTATTCTTACTACCCTCTCACGTAGCTCTGTGCATTTTCCATATTGTCACTCCCCTCTCACTTAGCTCTGTGCATTTTCCATATTGTCACTCCCCTCTCACGTAGTTCTGTGCTTTTTCCGTATTATCACTCCCCTCTCACATAGCTTTGTGCATTTTCTGTATTGCCACTCCCCTCTCACGTAGTTCTGCGCGTTTTCCGTATTATCACTCCCCTCTCACGTAGCTCTGTGCATTTTCCGTATTGTCACTCCCCTCTCACGTAACTCTTTGTGTTTTCCATATTGTTACTCACCTCTCAGGTAGCTCTGTGCGTTTTCCGTATTGTCACTCCCCTCTCACATAGCTATGTGCGTTTTCCGTATTGTCACTCCCCTCTCATGTAACTCTGTGCATTTTCTGTATTGTCAATCCCCTCTCACTTAGCTCTGTGCGTTTTCCATATTATCACTCCCCTCTAATGTAACTCTGTGCATTTTATGTATTGTCAATCCCCTCTCACGTTGCTCTGTGTGTTTTCCGTATTGTCACTCCCCTCACATAGCTCTGTGCATTTTCCGTATTCCGTATCACCTTCATTTGCATGCCTATCTCTGCCCTCTTTGTGGGGATCGGACATGGGAATCTGAAGTGACGCTTCATCGGATGGATCTCCTAGCGTACAGAAGTTAGGAGATATGTCAAGTAGCAGAAAAACACCAGACTTCTGTAAGCAGCTTGCGAATCTTGAACAAGTATTCAGAAATACATATTGCATATTGTAATATATTACAATACACTTAGGCCTGTATTCAGAGTACCGGATGTATAACATTTACATCCAGTGTTTAGCGATTTTTACTACTGTGCATGCGTAGTAATTTTTTTACGTATTCTACGTATCTTTTTCTTACGTAGATTGCGTAAGATTGCGGTCTACGTAAGAAAAAGATACGTAGATTACGTAAAAAAAATTACTACGCATTCACAGTAGTAAAAATCGCTAAACTCCCCTTCCAGGTAAATCTCTAAACCCCCTATCTACCACTGTACCATACTGGTAAGGCTGGATTTAGGGCCATGTGGGCCTGGAGCTGAAATTTATCAAGGATCCACACTATATTTTATGCTTTGTAGGAGGATGTAAGTGTAGCCTGTAGACTATAGTCCCATTTACCCCATTGTTAATATGGCCGCCACTGCTGAAAATTCAGGATCCAGGAAATGAGAAGTGCCGCTGTGCACTGGATATTTGTCAGTATGGAGTCTTGACACGCGTTTCGCCTAATAGCTTTTATCAGGAGAAGTGTGGATACACAGTTGCCGATGAGGTCCCTCTTATATAATCATGATCCGCCTATCGCAGTCACATTCATAATTAAACACCTGAGAACACATTGGTAATAAAAATAGCTAACAGAAGGCACAATAAAAGTAAAAATAAAAACTGGAACCTTGATTATTATAAAATACAAACAAATGTAAAGCGAAAACCACATAAAGTGAAAAAAAAATTACAAAGACTTGTGCTTATTTCAAAGCCGAGGTCACGGACATATCAAAAAGGGAACACATATAATATAAAATGAGTAATTAAAAAACTCCCTTCCAGAGTTCTCAGTTTCATTAGGAAGCAAAAACCAGACCAATATAAATGCTAATGGTGTTTATAAATAAACAAAACTCAGGTAATATTGTCACAGGACCACGAAGACACAACCAGGACCCCCATGGTGATATGGACTGACAACCTGGAAGCAGAGTCTAAACCGTGGCCTGGTATTCACCAGAGCCCCTGAAGGTGGGGACAGTCTTGGCTGGAGTCCATGGCAGATCGCTAGACAACTATCGGCCATGGGGTTAATGGAGAAGACGGATGGTGGTGAAGGTGTGAGATGAACCAAAGACTGGAGCACAGTGAGAAAGGTGCAGGAGAAGGGCAAGCAGGGAGCCGGGAGCTGGACATGAGGAATGGTGGATAGGAGTACAAGTACCGAAGCAAGATACCAGGAAATGAGCACAGGGAATACTGGAGCACGAGGGTTAAAAAGGAACAAACGCTCGAGCAGAACCACACATTGAAAACCTAGTGAGTCTGATAACCTGGCAATGAGAAGACAGGAGTTTACTGAGTTGGTTGAGCTGGTTGCACCTGTGCAGTTACCTGGGAGCTGAGCCTGATGTTGCTAGGCAGCAGCACACAAGCAGACTAACAAGCAATCCACTACAGAGAACAGGAATGGAGAGCAGAGATAATGGGTGGGGTTTTACCTTTTTAACAATCCATTCTTGTTATTTAATAAGGGCTCATTCATTTGGAAAATGGAGCATTGACCTTCCTAGTCCAGCTACACAACTGCCGTTCTGTCATATCTGCTACAGATATCACACACGGTCATTAAATTAATGACTAATTGGAAGACAACTCTAATTGACAATATTTTCAGAGTTCTTTTCCTGATTGATGAAAGCCTTGTGATGATGAAGAGTCTGACAAAGTCAGTAGTAAAACATTATTATCAGAATATCTTCCCAATGCTTTAGCAGTCAGAATGCTTGAAGAGATAGAACTGTGTTATGCTTTTATAATTGCTTAAGCAAGGACTACACCTTGCCAGTGGCTGGTAATAAAATTTCAATTTATTTTGGTCACTGATTTACAGCCGTAGTCCTCTGCAGAACAGGGGACACGTCCAGGAGCGCTGGTAACATTGTCACAGAAATGTTCAGTAAAAATGACCCTGACAAAGCACATTGATAGCACAGCGAAAACTTTAAGGATTAGACATTTCCCAAGTCTTTATCACTAGTCAAAAATGACACGATTACAAACGTTCCTTTTTATCGTTGGCTCCGTACAAGAAACACATGTCTGGAATGGCTGCAATAATATTCCTACATGACGGATCCAGATGACATTAGATTTATGGTTTAAAACCTCTCTCCAGGGAAGAGCAACCATCACGGCTTTTAATGCATTTGCACAGGAGCTGATATGTAATTTGCATTTAAATAAGATCTTCAGTGAAAATCCCAAATAACCAGTTGGATGCAGAGCCCTGAAAAGAGATTTCTAAAGCCTGGGTTACAACCATTAAAACCTTTATTTTCTTTTCCAATACAAACATATATATATAAGGCAGAGAAACCTTCCCGGCTAACATGTTCTCAAGTTGAATTAATAGACAAGAAAACTGTAAGGGCCAATCAGTGCCGCCACACGACTGCTTGAGTTATATAGGGCATTTTGTGGGCACCCGGAAAGGTTGGGTCCACATAGATAATGTACAGTAAGGGCATGCCCATGGAATTGCTTTCACCACAGGGTGGCTAATTCAGAGGTGAGACTATGGCAAAGTGCATTGTTAAGAGCCACCCAAAGTGGCTCGTAACCTAAGGCCCTGGCTATCACTGCAGTTGGAGGCTTCAAACTGGTAGCCAGTGGTCGCAGTCTGTGGTCTCTGCTGTTACTAGGCAGCTGGGTTGATTCTTGTATTTAGTTGGTGTTCTGGTTGCCAGGCAGCCAAAACACCGGAAGCGCTTCTGGTGGCTGTTTCAGAGTGGTGTTACAGAGGGCTGGAGCAATCATTCATCTGATTGGTTAACCTCCCTTTAAATAGCCATAGAAACTTTGACAGGGGGATTCGCGACCTGCCAGAGTTCTGCAGTCAAGCCTGTCCCCACCATCAGGGGCTTACGTGAACACCAGGCTCTGGTTAGACTCCTAACATGTGCAGTGTATCTCTGTGTGGTTTTATATTGTCATGCTCACAAATGATGTGCACACAGTTGTGCCCAATTCAGACACTGACACAACTCAGACGACACCTGCTTGCGTTTTGAAGGGCGTGTCGTGGGATGGAAGGGGTGGACACAAGTAGTGTGTGTACACTAATGGGTAGATCCAGACCTAAGTGTACTTTAAGTACAATCTCGTAGCGCATTTACGCGATCGTAAGTACTATGCACTCCCCCGGGCACGTAATTTCCTTCATTTACGAGTACCAATCCCCATCTTAACTTTTCATTGCGTAAGTACGCTCGTACATAATGGATTGTCGCACGTAACTGCCTAACCCCGGCCCAGACTGTCCAATTTAAATGCCTCCCTCTGCCTACAATTCGTATTTCCGGTAGTCGTATGGATGATATGTGCCTTCGTTCATAGTTACGAGGAAGGTACGTACGATCGGAGTTATGACCCCTAACATCTGCCGCGTGCATGCGATGTACATTCAAAAAGTTGATGTTATGCTAGCAGCAAGCGTATATGTGCTCTCATGCTGAACTCTGGATCTGGCCCTAAGTGATTGTCCAAGCAAGTTCCCCCGATCCAGATGTAGCAAAGGACTGTTTACATCAAACCAATTTGCACCAGCTCCAGGTCCTGTGTAAGTCCAGAAGCTG
>WWET01002525.1:50192-64545 GCA_011038615.1 Limnodynastes dumerilii
ATATATATTGGTTTAAATATATGTATAAAGTGCTTTAAACCTGGAAGCACAGCTGTGGCCCATTCATTCCTATTACATACCGAAATGGGGGAGCACAAAGGTGAGATGGGGTCACCAAGGGGAGGGCTAAATTCTTGCCCCCCTCAAAAAAAAACTGTTGTGACACCCCTGATGCCTATGGTCCGATATTCAAACCTGCCCACACACTGCACTATATAATATTGTCCTTTTAGAGACAGTAATGATTCAGGAATTCTGAACGATCAGATTATAAGACCCTAGGCTTAATATTACGATTACCTGAGGTTTCATCAATCCATCAGCACCACATACTACAGTGATTATTGGTCTTATCTACTGATAATTGTATTATCAGGCCCATAATTGTTTTAGTGTGGGGCCAGCTTTAGAATATTGGTTAATTCTGAAATATTGGACACAGAATGACTATATCTATTGTATTTAGCAGCAGATGATACGGGTTACTACATTAATGCTGACTGGTGTCTCACCTGTATAAGTCCATAAATGTTACACAGAGAAAACAAATTTTGGAAAGCAACAATAATTTTTTTTCTTTTTTGAAGAATGTTAAATATATGGCTTTAAAAATATGCTGCTTGCAGACAATTAAATATATATTAATAATTATCTTGAATAAACCCACAAACTGATAAAAAAAAAAACCTCACCCAATCCTTGGAGCCACCATACACTAATACTCAGGGGCCCCTCTTTACAGCAAGGGGCAGGAATCCGTGAATGCCATAACGAGATAAAACAGTGAATGTGAATTGGGTTTTGCCTGAATGTACTCACTGAGCATGTGAATAAGGAGGCTGGATCCATTAACCTCCACACTTCTCTTTGTACCACTTACAACTGCAGTTTAATGCCAAAGAAATGCAAAATCATACACTTGGGGCACAAAAACCCAAAAGCTCAATATATCATTAATGGCACAACATTAAAAACTACTGAGGAGGAAAGGCATCTAGGAGTCGTTATTTTATATGATTTAAAGGTAGTCAAGCAATGTAACAAAGCAATGAAAAGGCAAGCCAGATGCTTGTTTGCATAGGGAGAGGAATTAGTAGCAGAAAGAGAGAAGTGGTGATGCCTCTTTATAGATCGTTGGTACGACTTCAACTAGAATACTGCGTTCAGTTCTAGAGGCCATATCTCCAGAAAGACATAAATACATTAGAGACTGTGCAAAGAAGAGCAACTAAAATGGTCAATGTCATGTGTCACAAAACATACCAAGAAAGGCTGGAGGAACTAAACATGTATAGCTTAGAGCAGAGAAGAGAGAGAGGGAAATATGATAGCAGCTTTCACATATATCAAGGTTGTGACTGGCTAGAGCAGGGTGGCATTTTTCAAAGGAAGAGGTGTAATAGAACACGAGGGCATGAATATGGTGGTAGATTCAGAGGAAATGTGCGGAAATATTACTTCACTGAAAGGGTGATAGATAAGTGGAATAGCCTCCCATCTGAGGTGGTTGAGGATAACACAGTAGAACAGTTTAAACATGCTTGGGATAAATATAAGGATATCCTAAATCTCAAACTAAATTGAGGGTAAATAAGGTGTAGGGTCAGTATAGTTTTAAATAAACAACTGGACAGCCTGGATGGGGCATGTGACTTTTTTTTTTAAAGATAAAATACACATACATTGCATATTATACACAATACAGATCAATTTAAAAAAAGGGTTGCCTTGTTGTTCAATAAAAAAGAGGATTAAGATTAAACAAGTATGACAACTTCTTAGGGTTAGATTTACTAAACTCGATTTGGTTTAACTCGCCGGAGATTGCATGAAATCTCTGTCGAGTTTTAAAGCGCTGAATTTACTAAACCGCCGGAGATGAGGGTTATTGAAACTCACTGTATAAAAAAATCGCTACGGGGAGTTTCAGAAGGCAGAGAATACAAATCGCTGTATTTATTATATAGCGATTTGTAAAACCTCTGTTAACTCGCCCTAAACACCGGCGAGAAAATAGAGGTGGGTGTGAGTGTCGATTTCACAGAAATCGGCACTCACTGTGATGTAAGAAAATCCCCACCATAAAATTTTTTTTGTAAATACCTTTTCAATAATAAAAATGGCTGCCACAGCATACACTTACCACTGAGCAGGCTGTGGCATCTAGTACTATAAGGCACAGCATATTCTTGTATTGCAGGGCATTCTGTGCTTATAGTACCATAAGCCGCAGCATGCCAAGGGTTAAGTGCATGCTGCCGAATCCATAATTGACAGCCATATATGCAAAATAACTGTACACGTTTCACGACACCTTAAAATTACATTATAAAGTCAACCGTTATATTTAAATAACATTTACATGGCCCCAAATCTAATAAATAAATAATAAATATGCCCCGATAATAATAATAATAATAATAATAATAATAATAACTGGGGTGTGATGAAATGAGGGGACCTACAAGGCGACAGATACCTGCACCTCGTTTCACACTTTTTATCCCTGGTCTACCCTGCAGACGTGTGTTTTATAAGTTAGTGTGTGTTTTTATTGTTTGCTGTGTTTGTTCATATTATCCGGTGTCCATTCACAAAGTGCGGGTGAGGGTCTGCATCCCCCCTATCCCCCCTCCCGACAGGAAGCTCTGATCAGCTGGAGGACGAATTTGGTCCAAAAAGCTTGGAAGGGGTCTGGGAGTGGCTGCTCCTTATCTCACATTTACATGAGGGCAAGGGTTATCTACATCAAAGACTTTTCCCTAGCCCTGAGCTGTACGTAGTGGAGCCTAAACAGCAGGGGAGACACCATGCAGTGACCCTGGACTCACTGGTCACCTGTGCAAGGAGCAGCCAATCACAGGTAACCCCCACCTCAGGGACGTCCTGGGTAGGGCCATCTGGTCTGTGGGAAAGGGGGTTTTGATAAAAGGACCCTGGATGGGGGAGGATGGGTGAATACTGAGCAAGGCGGGTGTTGAGGTAAGACCTCTACCAGCATTCCAGCATTGAAAGACTGGAGGACTTCTACAGACTTCCCTCCCTGGGGATAGGCTCGCTAGTGCTGTAGGATTTAGAGAGCCTGAGACGCAGCACCCCACCACGCTGGTGGAGAGCATTGGCCGAGCGGCCGGGACCCTCAAGATGTTTATCAGGGTAACAGGCTGCATCTTTATTGTGACTACTCGGATATTTGGACTTTGGAAGGAGACTCTGACTAGGCATTGTGGTGCCGTCATAGGGGAGTATTTGTGGCCTTGAGGACAGTTGCTGAGAGTCAGGTGATGAAGTTTAGACTGGTGGGGGGAATGGGACAGGTATTGTGGTTACTGCCTGGCATTGATTTCTGTGTATGGATAGGATTTAGTGTTGTGTTTGTGTTTTTATAATAAAGTACTGTTATGTTTTTATAACTTTGATTGCCTGAGTGATTAGAAGAACCCTAGGGAGTACCCAGTAGGTGTTTCTGGCATAGTAATTGGGCTAGGTGAAAGTGGTATACTCACATGGGGCAACTATGATTATTTCATTTGTGCACTGCATTTTATATTTAGTATCTCTAATAGCGCTTACTAGTTTCTTCTATAATATATTTCTCTCACACACACAGTGCACCCCATATAGATATATACACTCACAGTGCACTCCATATACATAATATACACACACACACACAGTGCACTCCATAACCATATACACACAGTATGATGCAACATACATGATTTATATACATAAATTAAACTACGAACCTACCTTACACTGGATTTTGATGGACTCATTTCCTTCTCCTGTCGCATCTGGTCTGCAATCCTGGGACAGGATTCCCCTGCATTATGCAATACAGAAGAAAAGCACAGACCATGACTGACACTGACACACACACTCCCACAACTACACATAACTGTTACATACACACACACACACACACACACACATACATACACACACATAAACATTGTCACACACATACACACAACTACACATAACTGTCACTCACACACACACACACACACACACACACATAAACATTATCACACACATACACACAACTACACATAACTATTGTCACACACACACACACACACACACACACATATACACATAACTATTGTCACACACACACATACACATAACTATTGTCACACACACACATACACATAACTATTGTCACACACACAAATACACATAACTATTGTCACACACATAAATACACATAATTATTATCACACACACAAATACACATAACTATCTATCCACAAAATACATTCACATTCTCTTGATTCTCCTATCCCTGTATACCAGCACCCTCTCTCTGCATTGCCTCTAATCTCCCCCATCCCCATCTCTCTAGCTCTCTAATTGTCACTGATTGACATTTCTGATCTGCCTATGAACAGTATAGTATAGCTGCTCATAGGTGGATCATAGACGTCAATCAGTGACAATCCTGCTATTGCACACCACAACCCCTGCAGTATAGTGCCGGCTGCCACTACTATTTCTATAAAGGCAGCCAGCATTTCCAAATTAATAAAAAAAAAAAGGATAAATTGAATTTAAAAAGAAAATCAGCAACAGAGCAATCCCCCTCCCTCCGGCAGCTCTGCATATACACACACACTGCACTCCAGATAAATACACATTGTGCATCCCATATACATAGACATAGACACATACACACACAAACACAGTACACTCCACACACACACACACACACACACACTCAAACACACTCTGCACTCCAAACACACACACACACACAATGCACTACAATACAATATACACACATACAAAGCACTCCATATACACACACACACACACACATACTCTCACTTGCACAATACGCTCCATGCATACACATACACACACAGTGCAACCCAGATATATACACGCACACACAGAGCACTGCATAAACACAGACACTCACATGCACAGTACACTTCATACATACACATACACACAAACACAGTGCAACCCAGATACACACACACACACACAGTGCAACCCAGATACATACACACACAAAAACTGCACTTCAGGTACACACAGAGCACACACACACTTGTACCTGTTCACAGATCCTACAGTCAGCACCGCAGAGACAGGAAAGGAGGGATCAGCTTACAGTTACCATGAGGCTGCCTCTCTTTTAGACCGCATATACGCAATCTACGTATCGAAACGATACGCAGATTACGTACAATAGCTACTACGCATGCGCAGTAGCTACTGTTTATTGAACTACGTCCGTCTATGGAAGACGGACATAGTTCTGGATCCGGCCCAATGTCTGAATCCAGTTTACTGTTTTTATATACAAAAGGAATTTGTAAGAATCAAATGTAACTATTTTGTTTATAAATATATTCTTATTTACTCATTCCACTCCCCCCACAGTATATCAGAACTATAACAAAAGCAGTGTTTTTTTTTGTTTTTTTTATTGTTTAGTTACTGCATGTTAAAAGCCAATTACTGTAAAAAATAATACATTAGACTAAGCTGTCAAACCAGGGTATTCATTTCTTAATGGACAGACTTTGCACCTTATTCACACTTAAGAAGCTTGGACCTGATTCACACTTAAGAACGCGATAGATTCCTAAATATACGCAACTAATAGCAATGAAACTCCCTCGGCACGCCCCGGTTTTCAGGTTCTTATGTGACTTACGAGTGCCATAGGGCTCCCTTAACTGTAGGTTCCCATTTGAATGCGTAGGGCCTCTATCTAGGAACTTAACTGCATAACCGCACCTTCATTTGGTCATTTAAATGCCTCCCTCCACCCAAATTTTAGTATATGCCTAGTTACTTATTCATGGAACACCCATTTTTGCGTATGTTACTGCGAACCTACAGATTTTAAGTTCGTAGTGTATAAGCACGGAATTTGCGAACTTAAGTAAATAGCGTATAAAAGTTACTACGCATGCGCAGTGCATCCGTTCTTAAATATACGCACCTAAAATCGGAAGTAATCTTGAGTGTGAATCAGGTCCCTTGTGCTTAAGTACAGAGAAATAGGTGCATAGGTTGAGTATGTGCGGTCTTTAAAGACCGAACGTACTTTAGGTAGAGGAAAGGGGCGTGCCACAGCAGCCTCAGGGAGGATTTAAGAAGAGTGGGAGGGGGAGGTATGTTAAGGAGCTTGGGAGGGCAGAGTAGAAGTAAGATTGTTTGTATTCTCCTTCTTACGTGCAGTAGGTTCTTTTAAAAAGGGGGAGGTGATGGGGGAGGAAGCGTTAAGATAGGTGCGTATACATGCATATCTGCACCTTCTTAAAGCCTTCCTAACTGTGAATACGATTCTTTATGTTTAGATTTAATTGCAGTATACAGCAGTATGTCATAATTCTAATGTATCTACTGTTAACTGCTAACTGCAAATATATCAAATTTATTCCACTTCCAGTTAGTTTTAACATTTCCTCTTCTAAATTTCTACTTTAGTTCCCTGGAAAAGGCATATAATTACATGTCATGCACAGATCACAGGGGTAATTCTTCCCACCTACTCATGTGCCCATCTTTTTTCTACCCTACAATGTAATATGGGAGTTATTATTGTAGTGTGGAATGACAATGGTATGCAGCCATGTGAAGGCAGGGTGAAGCGTTACTGTCATTTAAAAGAGAATATTACTGTAATGTGAAAGTATGGTCAGGAGAGGTGGGAGGCTTTTACCTGTAATGTTGAATGCAGGGGCTGTTATTGTTGTATGGAACAAGGTTTAGTATTTCAATATGAAGTTTGGGGTCACTTAAAGACTCCTCTCTGGAAATTAAAGTAAACAATTCATACTACACTTAAATTATATAGGGAATCCACATAAGAGTAAGAAGTATTGAAGCATTGGAACTGGAACTGGTAGGAAAAGGAATAAGCACAATTTTGAACAAGGCAATAGGCAGAAAGATTTAATGTCACAGCCTGTACATTTACATCTGAGTGTACTATAGTGTAATTCATTGTGGTTTAAATCTTTTTTTATTCTTCAGCTAGATTGATTAATGCTTACCAGCTGTGTGACAGGTTTGTGGGGTTGAGTTTAACTGTTTCAGTGGGTTTAGTTGAAGTACACATCAGTCAGATACACCAGCCCTGATTTATAGAGGAGGTGAACAGAAATCATGCACCCACATTCCCAATGAGATGCAGTGGAACGCCTCTTTATACATAAATGCATACATGTTACTCAGGTTCCTGCTAACAATTTATTAAGCTTGCTCCCCTACTGCACATGCTTAGTGCAGACAGTTGCTACATTTACACCTATGATTCTGCAATCTTCGGGGCTGATCCAGAGCAGCACTTACACCTGCTAAACAGGTGCAAGTGTAAACCTGAGCATAACCATGTTGCAATGTGACAACTTCCAGTAGGGTGGCTGTATTGTGTTTGCAAGTTAGTGTGACTTGGTATTACAAGGCGCAATATAGGTATGCCAGCACTCCACATTTCAATCCAGTTAAGGTAGGGTAAGGTTATTGGAAGCCTGTGAGAACATAGGGCCTGATCCAGAGCTACGCTGGCCCGCTGTCCATAAGTACAGCCAGCGTAGCTCTGGTCTACTCCCCCTGTCACTCCCCCTGTGAGAGCGTAATTACACACAGTTACGGCGGCTGAAGGCTACCCTAACTTTCAGTCGGCGTAACTGTGTGTAACTATGCTCACACAGGAGCGTAATCTGTCAAACCCAGCCCTCCCTTCCTAATTACCCTCCCTCCACCCGCCTAGCTTCCATAACAACAGCATAGTTACGGAGCTGCCTGCCCCTTCCAGATCCATGGCACTCAGAGCCATGGATTATGCCTGGCAACATCTGCCCGGCGCATGCGCAGAACAGCAGAAATGCCATTCTTATGCATGCAGCCGCCGTAAAAATGACAGCAGCCGTAGGTCTGGATCAAACCCATAGTGGTTAGAGGAGCAATCATCTGGATGCACGGATATATAAGCCCTCCAATTGAGGATTACCACGAAGTCCCCAGGGTTTCCTACCACTGATACCTGTTGCTGGAGAGCTGTTCCAGGCTGCACACCAGTGGGCCGATGAATGGAAGGATTTCCTAAAAACAAGCCTTCCCTGTTCATAGCCCAGCTATGAATCATTTCTGCAGGTCTATGGCGCTTAACCTTTATATGACATAACATAGTTGCTGGTACCCATTCATCATCATGCTCTAGCAGAATGCTTTAAGTCCCAGTTTGTTCCAGTTCTTTCAACTCTCATTACTTTTATATGTAACTTTTAAAATTCCATCCTTTTCTCTACTCATTAACTTAATCTACAATCTTCTTTCATGGATGCTGCTGTTATTTTCCATATAATTGTGATCCTTGGTCATGTGACCACTGTCCCCCTCCCCCTTAACTAACTACCTAACTAACTAGTTTACTCATTCTACCCATTGTTTGAGTAGTCTGCATATACACCTACAGTCATCTTTTTACTGAAGTATTGTGTAAGGCAGGGCTTGAAGTGAGGGGGTATACGGGGTATGCCATACCGTCACTTCCCTCACAGCTTTAATTGAAAATCTATAAATCTCCATTCACTTCTATTATTTCTATATTTTCATACCGCCACTTCCAGATTTCCACTTCAGCCACTGCAGTAAGGCATAAGAAAAGACAAATGATATACATGAAATGTACTTTCCAACTTAAGTATGTCAAGAAAGCCACTTAGGACTTTATTCACAGATCCAAGTGAGTTACTTCTAACTCACCCATCCTGTCCTTATTCCCCCCCCCCTCCATTTTTAGGTACCTTATGGCACTTACAAATGCCATAGGGCTACCTTATCTATCTGTGCAATGTCCGCTCAGACATTACCTCTGCCTGCCCTCCCCGCCCTTCCCTGCTAATCTAAATCCCTTCCCCCTCCCACATCTACCTAAGCACACCCAGAGGCAGCATTACACCGCTTCTCTCTACTGAAAACACCTAACTGGTACGCAGATTGCGTAAATGACCTACTATGCGTAGTAGGTCATTTACTAAAGATCTTAGGTGTGAATCAGGCCTTAGCCACTAAAGTATCTTGTTTTCTTGATCACTTAATACATAATGGGCCTGATTCAGAGATCCGTCGGCGATGGGATCGTAAATATACGCATCTAAGTGGAAGGTCGGAGCAGGTTACATCCCACTGAATAAACAGTCACTCCCCTTGCAAACAGCGGCCGGACCTAAAGTTAGACCTGCATTGACTTGCCCTATCTGGCCGCACTCACTTCCGACCTTATGTGCAATAGTTGCGTATATTTAGGGTCCTATGTCTGTAATCGCGCCCACTTTCCCTCATCTCAGTGCCTCACCCACCCATTTCTATGCAAATCCTTTGGTTCCTAGATTTCCGCTGGACTTAGGATCGCAATTGTTTCCGACCGATTCACAAGTCCGACCTTAAGGCATTTCCGACCCTATCTTCAACGTACATGGCGTTGCAGTATTACTACGCATGTGCAGTTGATGCAAAATCGATCCGATCTTAAATATACGCACCTAACTATCGTTAATATCGGATCTCTGAATCAGGCCCAATATTAAGAGTTATAGTATCCTAGTCCCTAGTCCCACAACGCTTCATCCAGTGAGAAAATAGAATTGAAACACCATTATCTGTATAGCAGATTGGCACTGTAAATACATGAGTATTGTAAAATATGAATCTAGTAATGAAAAACATGGAATCCAAAGTGTGCCACTTTTATATTGAATTGGTTATTTCACATGGATATCTTTGAAAATGATGTAAAAAATATCAGGTGCTCTTTAATGAAGCAAAAATACATTTTTACATAGAGACATTAAACTGTTGATTTTCTATTACTGAAATTTTATCACATCTACAATTGTGCTCATTTATACCTTTCCCAAAAACAGGGAAAATTCTGACAGGCCCACATGCTGGGGAAAGTGTAATAGGACTTTAGAAATCATTAAAACTTTGTTTACTTACCAATTAGCAACTATCAGCTTACTGCAGCTATCAGACAATGGAGCTGATGTCACCTATTCAATTCCCTACAGAAAGAATGTATGACTTATCTTGTGAATTGAATGGGTAATGTCAGCTCCATTGTCTGATCTCTACAGGAAGCCAGCAGCAGATAAATGGTAAATAAAAACAGTTTTAATGATTTACTAATGGTCTGCTCTTTAGCATCCCCACCATGTCGCAAAATAAGTATCAAGGCTGAAAAAGCTTTATCTGAGCCCAGCTGTATGACAAGCTTTTTCTGTTTTGATAAAGTGCACTCAATGAATCTGTTCCTTGTGTATGATAGGTACAAAAAATTACTACAGTTAAGAGGATAACAAAATATAGACCACTGTGAATTCACAGTGATGAAATATTGCTATGTTATATTTCAGTTGAGGATATAAATTTTATGCTTTTTTCCTTTTCTATATTTTCTCTGAAAGAGTTATATTATAAATTAACTAGAAAAAATAATCAAAGAATGCCCAGTGTTTCTGTACATGTCTTACTTTAATGTATTCCTGTGATTTAGAGAAATATTTAAAACAATTTAAACAGGCGTAGTTTCATAGTTTTATAGTTTCATAGTTGCAAAAATCTAGGGCTTCTTTATACCTAAGTATATTTACAATATATTTGCTTCAGGTTTCAGTAGTTAGATTTTTCTTTTGTGCTAAATTGTTGTTTTTCTAAAAAAAAAAAAAGTAATACTGAGAAAGTGTAAAATAGTAAATGCATTATTTTACTAATAAACAATGCACTGACAGTAAATCAGTGGGGGATAATTCATTGGGGGAGAGATCCTAAAACACAAAGAAACTTTAAAAAAAAAGAAATGTTAGCATATAGATATAGATATTTGATATGTGACCCACAATTGGGACTCTAAAGTTTAGAGATAGGACCACCTAACAGAGAAGCCTTGTAAGTGGCAGGTGGCTTAAACACATGTCTGCAGATATTTGTAACTAATTCTCTGACTTTTATTTTAAAGATAGAAGATCATTATTAGTCACTGGGTAATGGCTAGAGTGCCAGTCCATGTTTTGTTTTTTGTGCAAGTTCCCCATGCTTTAGGCACCTGCAGCATAAATTGCCTTATAAACTGATCTGAAGCAACCTCTATCTTAGAAGTGTGTTTTAAAGCGTGTCTGGGATGGCAGCTACGAGGGGGTGCTGTCTCAGAGTGGCTGTTTTGGAGACTTGGGGACCTCCGCAAGAGGTGAGCTCTCAGATTAGAAAACTAATAACTCATTCTCTGACTTTTATCTTATACACAAGTTGTAATGGATGGCACTCCTTGCTATGTGGGATAATGCACTCCGGTGCACATCCAGCTCGATGGAGCAAAGTATATAGCAGAGATGAGGCGGCACTCAGAGAATTTTCATAACGATCAAAAAGACACAAAGTCACAGGATCAGCGGCATGGTACCGACGTTTCAGTATTATTTATTTCAGTACTTTCATCAGGGTTAATTGCCTTAGTGAAGAGCTGCTATTTAAATAGAAAAGTAAAGAACCACTTACCCAATCCAGACCTGGCCCGGGCAATGAGATGCAGGAAGTCGGCACGTCCTGTAAATAGAAAACACCTGAATAAACTGTGAAGGAAAAGAGTACACAGTGTAAAACATAAAATGACACAGAACGTTATGCATATATACGCAACAGTCAGCAAGAACTTAAACCAGCGGGAGAGGAGATCTATAACAGTTCAGCATAACATGATACAGAAACAATACAGCTTAATATAGCATGCCACTGAAAGTATTCAAAAAACCTGTTTATACACAACTCCATTAAACTAGGGCACAGAGTGAAAATCTTAGACCCCCCAGATGGACGACATGAACAAAAAACAAAAAGACAAATAACAAACAAGAAACCAGAAGTAAGATGACAGGTCCATAAATCAGGACTAAATCATGCCTATAGGCGCCAAAAATAACACCCCCAACTCCCAAACATGGAGGAGAATGCTACATGACAGCTACCTCACCAAAGAGAAAACACCAAAGAAAAAAATGATACATAGTCCAGGCATTAAAAAAGGCGATATGAAAGAGACAAGAGCAATTATAGAAAACAGGTAAGCGCACACAGTTCATTGAGGCCTTCTGGGGAAATCGTTCTAAGTTCGTGTATCCACTTGGATTCCAAACGTAACAATAATTGGTCTCTATTGCCACCCCGAGGTGGCACTGGCACATGATCAATGATTTTGTACCGTAACGTCGCTAGACTGTGTTTACAAGCAAATGATTGGCCTAACATGTCCTCTGCAGAATTTCACGCCCTGAGATCACTTAGTAAAGATACTAACCTGATTATACGCCCTACAGATAAAGGCAGGGCAATAGTCCTTCAGGACAGACAGGACTACTTGGATGAAGCTTATAGACAACTTAATGATGGTACTACATACCACAAATTACAACAAGACCCTACAATTAGGTTCAAACAAGAGATTAACCTATTCCTTGCAACAGCTCTCACAGCTAAATTGATAACACAGCAAGAGAAGGACTTTCTGTCTGTCCCTTTTCCGATTACGCCAGTTTTCTATACATTGCCCAAGGTGCATAAAGACGCCCAGAGTCCACGATCGATAATATCGGCGCGAGATTCTTTATTACAAAATATTGCCAAATTCTTGAACCACCAATTGCAACCTTTGGTCCAGAAAAGTTTCTCGTATATACGGGACACACAGGACTTCATTACTAAACTAGCACAGTTCCAGGCCCTTTCCCCGGACCTCCTGTTAGTGACTATGGATGTCTGCAGCCTCTACACCTGCATTCCACATGCTGAAGGTGTGGAGGCTGTGAAAACACATATCTTAGGTGACAACACTTACTCAGGGGTACCACTAGAAGTCCTTCTTCCTCTCTTGGATTTTACCCTTACCAAAAAAAATTCTTTTTAATGGTGATTTTTTTTACAGCTGGTTGGTTGTGCGATGGGGTCCAATGTGGCCCCATCGTACGCCAACCTGTTCATGATCATGTATGAGCAAGAGGTTCTTTTTGAGGACCCCCGGTATGTGGAAGGCACGGCCTTTTTTGTACGTTACATTGATGACCTATTTTTATTGTAGAAGTCGAGTAAAGACCGTTTTCTTCAACTCCTCGCTAATCTCAATTCCAACAATTCACTGATTAAATTCACACATTCCATTTCTAATACTATGGTACACTATTTGGATGTAGAGGTATCTTTGCTAGGTGGTGCCTTACACACTACCATCTACAATAAATCAACTGACCGAAACACAACATTATTAGACTCCTCTTTTCATCCTCCATCTTTAAAGTATGGGTTACCATACTCCCAACTACTGCGAGTTCATCGCATAACGGATGACCCCACAGTCACCAAGGAAAAAATGGAACAAATGTGTGACAAATTTGCTGTCCGAGGTTACAAAATGACCGTGCTGAAACAACTGATGGAAAAAATCTTACTTATACCACGACAACAGCTTCTTCAAAACAAGCCTAAACAACTGTTGAAAGCCCGCCTCCCGTTTGTCCACACGTATTCTGATCAGCATCAGACAATTAAAGACACTACTAAACGTTTTTGGCCAATTGTAAGGGATGACCCATCCTTAAAGTGCTTTCGCAATGTTTCACTCATGCATAGTTTTAAAAGGGGCCCCAATCTCCGGGATAAATTGGTCCACACGGATGTCACCATCCAGAAGACTAGCTCTGCTAAGAAAGGCTGCTTTAGGTGCATTAATTGCGTTACTTGTAGATACATGAACCAGGACACATTTTTCCACAATTCGCATTCAGTTCGGAAATACACCATACAGCGTCATCTCACTTGTACTTCCATGTATGTGGTGTACCTCATTACTTGCCCGTGTGGTCTCCAGTACATTGGCAAAACAAAACGCCAATTTAAAGAACGGATGGCCCTCCATTCAGGTCTTTTCTATTTACTCTACACACTTCTTCTCCGTTGCCATGGTTCCCTGACAACAGATGTGGTCGCCGTAGTAACGGGCACATCATTTCCGGTGCGCGGCCAGGTCTGGATTGGGTAAGTGGTTCTTTGCTTTTCTATTTAAATAGCAGCTCTTCACTAAGGCAATTAACCCTGATGAAAGTACTGAAATAAATAGTACTGAAACGTCGGTACCATGCGGCTGATCCTGTGACTTTGGGCCTGATCCAGAGGTACGCCCGCCGTCGCTAGGACAGCGGGCGTAAGATCGGCTTTTCAGCCGATCTGCGCATGCGCCGGGCAGATGTTGCCCGGCGTTGCTACGGCAACGCCCGATCCTGGATCGGGCGTCCGTAGCAGCGCCGTAGGGACGCTGGAGGGGATGTCCCCCAGCGTC
>WWET01002525.1:135768-149352 GCA_011038615.1 Limnodynastes dumerilii
GTCAGCTTAACCACGCTGCAGTACCCCTCTGGGGCTATCGCCGGGGGCACGACCTGTCAGACCAGCAGCCCAGACTATCCTCACCACTAGAGGCTCTAGTGAACACCTGGTGCTGACATAGATTCCGGGCCCCCGGTGAGAATCCCTTTGGCCTACTGTAACAATATATATCAATTTTTCTACTCACACTTTTTCTTCTTGGTTTAACAAATAGAAATAATATCACTGTGATAGTGATATTGGGCCTGATTCAGAGATCCGGAACTAACGCTAGTTCCGTGCGTATATTTAGGGTTGTATCGATTTTGCATCAACTGCGCATGCGTAGTAATAGTGCAATGCCATGTACATTGAAGTTAAGGTCGGAAATGCCTAAAGGTCGGACTTGTGAATTGGACGGAGACTAATGCGACCCTAAGTGTGGTGGAAATATGCGGATCTAAGGATTTGCATAGAAATGGGCGGGGGAGGCATTTAGATGAGGGAAAGTGGGCGCGCTTACAGAGTTAGGGCCCTAAATATACGCAACTAATACACATAGGGTTGGAAGTGAGTGCGGCCAGTTAGGGCAAGTCTATGGAGGTGGAAGTTTAGGTCCGGCCAGAGGTTGCGAGGGGAGTGACTGTTTATTCTGGTGGGTGTAACCTGTTCCGACCTGCCACTTAGATGCGTATATTTGCGGCCTGATCGCCGACGGATCTCTGAATACGGCCCATTATTTCTATTCGATAGACCAAATGGAAAAAGTGTGATATTAAGTGGAAAAAGTCTGACATCTTTCAGAAATGGAGAGGTGCTTCTTGTTGCCTCTTGAATTAGATGGACAGGGACATTGCCAGGCAGACAACTTGCACTTGAAAGATTATTTTATTTTATAAACATTTGCAAAAATCTTGGGTATGATTGTTAGAAGTTGATAATTTTCTAAATTTCTTATTTGAATGTAATTAGTGGGATAAATATACACATATTTTTAAATTCATCCCGTGCTGTCCTATAAACTTGTCCAGTGTTTAATGTTTCTGTTCATAATATGTATTGGAGCATTTTCATTTTAGTACTGATTTAAATTAGAGAATAAAAAATGAGCACATGTCATATCTGAATGGATAAAGACATTGCTGAAGAAGAAGAAGAATGGCCTTATTAAGGACAATGAAAAACTAGTGTCCTGCTAGTTATAAGTTGCCTGGTGTAAATTTAATTTTTACTTGTGATTCATTTTGCTGTAAAATAAATATTACTGCTCTTTTATAGATCTTTTCTGTACTGTAGAAAGTACATTTTGACATTATGATATTTCCTTGACATGTCGGTAGCCAAAATATTGTAAATTACTGTGTATGACTTTCCATGAACTTTGCAAAGGTTGCAGCTAGCAATCAATACTCTATTTACTTATCCTAGTAAAAATCATCCTACAAGCACAACTGATTGATTGTTATAGTTAAGTCTTTAACTACAATAATAAGAGAATACATTTCATTATCCCACTATCACTACTAAGCACAACAGAAAACTGAAGATTAGGGCTGGATCTATTAGTTTTCAGCTTCTGCATCAATTAATAATGAAAAATGCAAACAGATCAAATAAGTTATTTTATAAAGTTTAAAACTGCAATCTGTGAACAGTACAGAGGTAATAAGAAAGGGTTGAAAGTCATAGAACATTCATAATTAATTTGATATAGTTAATAAATCATAAAACGTAAATCCAGGTCATTATATATTTACATTTAGCATTTGCAGCTACTGTACTAAGCTACTCATTTGTTTCATCTATTTGGAAGCGTTGGTAAAATGTGAAACTAATTATCTATTTTTTCAGAGCAGAGGTTAAATACATGTCCTATCTGTTGCCTTTACTTTATCTAGTGCTTCATCTCTACAGCTACTGCAAAACTGCCTGAAATTGCCATTACACACATGAGGAGCACTCCGAGACTCCATGAGGAAGATTTATTTTTATTTTATTAAGGTAATGAGCAGGATATAGTACATTATGCAGCAGTGCACTCACAAAATACATTTTTCTGAAAATTTACAGGCAAGACAAATGGAATCATTTAAAACGTCTGCAGACAAAATATATTAATGTATGGTTGATGTTTCTTCCATTTTTATTTTTTTTTTTAAAGAAAAATTTAAACAAAACTAAAAAGAAATTATAATTTTTTTTTCTATTATAAGTTAGAGTTATATTAAATACCACAGAAATCACACAGCATTTCTTTTTTTTTCTTTTTTTTTTTTACCATGGCAATCCTCATTCATCTTTGACAATGGACAGTAATTCATTGTAGTTATGCCGTAACAACCTTTATGATCCTTAGATGGATATTTGATTAAAGGTATTATTAAAAGGATAAGACTGGTTTCAGAAGTCTGCTGCGGTCAGAACTCCACCCACAGTGGCAGTAGATTGCAGTGTGATCCACTCCCCTTACCTGTATGCAGAGGATCCTGAAGCGCATGCATGCACTGTTCTGAAATGCCAATGTTTTCCACACACACAAAATGTTGATGTTTTGGACACATTTCATAATTCTGGATCTGTTCCATAGATATTATGCCATAAAGTGAAGGGAGTGTGCAAACTAAATGAGTTGTGATGTGATGTTTTTCAACTCAGCTCTAAATTAGAGTTACAGAAGAAATCTGTTCAATGCTGTACATGCAAAAAAACTTAAATGAATTTGCACCCTTCACATTACAGCATTTGTCCATTATGAGTCCCCGCAACAATGTTTTACATTGCAAAATAGGGACAGCCGAAAGTAGCTAGTAGAAATACCTGAAATGAGTAACCCTCTCCGAGGACTTAGGGTTAGGCTGCGGGTTAGGGGACTTAGAATTAGGCTGAAAGGGGGGAGACTTAGGGTTAGGCTGTGGGGGGGGGCTTAGGGTTAGGCTGTGGGGGGTGACTTAGGGTTAGAATTAGGGAAAGGTAGGGTTTTTTTTTACTTACCTAATGGAGCACCATGTTCAGTGCTCTGGGGATCGATTGCTATGCCTCCATGAGCAATAGATTTCCCAGCCAGTTTGGAACTGGCTGGGAGCCAACAGGCCTTTTGAAATAGGGCCGTTTACTACGGGGACCTACACCCTTACAAACCTGGGTTCAAATTTGAGCAGTAACTGTGGATCATCCCTTAGTCTGTAAATTGTCTAAGAGGGAACACTCACTCGAGAACTCATCCTAGCTTCTTAAGTCTGAATGTGTCTCAATATATTCTGACTATTTAGCACACACAGTGAAAAAAAGCATTTCAATACATCTGAAACATCTGAGATCTGGCACCTAATTATGATCTTTTCTAAAAGGTAACAGACTATGGGCCAGATCCAGAGCTAGGTTTCCATTAAGTTTATTTGTGTGGCGTATTTACTATGTAAATAGGCACTCCCCTCGCATGTATGTACTTTGGCCGTTTTACGTTTCCCAAACCCTATCTTAACTTTACACAGCGTAAGTACAGATGTGCGTATTGGCCACACGTACTTACGGGCCTAAGCATGCTCATACTGTACGATTTAAATGCCTAACCCCGCCTCCAAAACGTAATTACAGGTGTCATATGGCTGGCATGCCCCTTTGTTCGTAGTTACGCTGGTGATACATGACTGGCCTGTACGCTCTGAGTTACGTGGCGCAACATCTGCCGCGGGCATGCACAGTAAATACTAATGTGCTATTTTATGTAAACGGCTAGCGTAAAATCATTCGCGTACGTAGTTCTGGATCTACCCCTATTTCACCAATTTAGAATCCAATGTTATAAGTAAAGAAATACCTGAAATAAGAAGCTTGCTAGAAAGTGGAAACATTTATAAGTTTATAACAGATTAGCAGGATCCACCACTAGCATTGGTGGATCACTGACTACCCCACCTCCTGCTCTGGTGCACCACCAGAACCTCATAGCAGCTCCCCTGACCACTTGCACATGGGTCTAACAGGCCTGTGAACTGCATACACCAAGAATTGGTGTATCTACCCCTAGGCCAGGATGGCACCCGCCAGGGGTGCCAGCTAAAGCAGGGTGCCACCCATCGATGCCACCCATGGCTTAGGGGTAGATACACCTCTGGCCCCTGGTGTTTTAGTGTCACGGCCGTAACTAGGGTGGTGCGAGCGGTGCCACCGCCCAGAGCATGAGGAGAGGGTGAGCGCAGTGACACTATCAGCGGATAATTCTCCTGCTGCTCCGCAGAGAGATTTTCAAGGTTTCCCAAGTGCCTGACAGGTTGACCAATCAGGGAGTAGCTGAGATCATTGTGCTTCTCCCTCATTGGCTGCTGCAGCTATGCACCGTCCCCACTCCCTCCATTTCCTCCTTCCAGTCCACCTCAGCGTCTGCACAGCTCTGCTTAAAAGTAAGTGTGTGTCTGTGCTTGTTACAAGGTGTGAGAGTGTGTGTGAGATATGCATGGTGTGTGATATTATGCATTGTGTGATATTATGTGTGTGTGTGTGTGTGTGTGTGTGTGATATTAAGCATGCATGGTGTGTGTATGTGATATTATACATGCATGGGGTGTGTGTGTGATATAATGCATGTATGTAGTGTGTGTGTGCTATTATTTATGTTATGTGTGTGTTTGTGTGATATTATCCATACATGCATGTTATGTGTATTTGTGTGATATTATGCATGCATGCATGTGTGTGCGTTTGTGTGTGTGTGAATCTAATGCATGTATGCAACTATATCTATGTGTGTAGATTTATATCTAAATATTTGATATACCTTTATCTATGTGTGTATATGTAGATATATAGCTTTATGCACTTATATATCTACACATAATTATAGAAAAGTGTGTGTGTGTGTGTGTGTGTATGGGGGCATATGAGTTACAATCTTGTGTCCTCCTCCAGACACCTGAAAGACTGAAGAAAAAGGATAAGTGAGAATCAGCAAAGAGGTAAGTGACCCCATATTTAGGTGCAAAGGTGCTTAACTCATATCATCAGGGTTCTAAGGTAGAGCGGAGGTGGAGAATGGTGGCACATGTGGGAGTACTGAGGAGGCTGGTGGCACATGATGGGAGTACTTGAGGGGTGGGTGGCACACGATGGGATTATGGGGGTGCTGGTGGAATATGATGGGAGTTCTTTGGTTCTGGTGGCATATGATGGGAGTACTTGGGGGGGCTGGTGGCACATGATGGGGATATTTGGGTGGGCTAGAGACACATGATGGAAATATATATATATATTAAAATAAATGCACCTATTTTATATATATATATATATATATATATATATATATATACATACACACACTCAAGCAGGGGCTGGAGGTACATGATAGGAATATAAGTATTAAAAAAAGGGTAATGGATACACCCCTGCTAATAGATAAGAAGATAGCTGAGAGAGGTCAGAAACCCGTATACAGAGAAGAGAGCGATAAGAAAGGACAAAGGATGTTACAAGCTGCTTTGAAATTTGTATCAGCTCAAATTCTCTCCCTCGTCAATATGAGACAGAAAGTCTCAACTGTTGCTAGTCTTTGCCGACATAATGTTCTGTATTACAGCAGTTTCAGCTGTTGCTTAGCTGCACCTGCAATGAGACTGCAGGCACAAGTGTTTGCTACATGCCCTGTCCAGGATATCAGCCAATCAGCCTGGGAGACTGGGCTTCCTCAAGAGAGCAGATTGACTGACCGCTCTGTTAAATATCAGGCAGAGAGATATTGCTGGGGATATTATTACTTTTCTTCAATGGCACTTTTTACCTTTGCTGTTCCCACTCTCCTACTTATTCTCCTTTTTCTGTCTTGCAATCTGTATTTATCCTATACCTCATATTCGTGCTAGGTTCCGTGTGCCTCTGTGAAAATGGCATTTTCACAGTACACACAGTCGACAGCTAATAATGAAAATGTCCCCATTCTGATATTCCCAATACAGACCCGCCACAGGACCCGTCGGTTTCTGACACCTTCTGAGGATCGGACAAGTTAGTGCAGGGGAGGGGATGTAGTTTACCAGGGTAGTCTTAAGGTTAGGCTGTGAGGAAGGGATGGATGGGAGAAGGGGAGTCTTAGGGTTAGGCTGCGGGCAGGGGATGGAGTATAGAAGGGAAGACATAGGGCTAGCCTGTTAGGAGGGAATGGAGCCTAATGTTATGATCTTGGACCCCATAACACAGTAACTTTGGTACTGGTGAGGTTTATTGCAGGAAGACACAGATGATACAGGATATGTAGCACAGGACTATGAAGACAAGGCAGAAATAAAAACCAGAAATTAGCAGAAAATACAAAGATATAGAGAATGCTGATGACAGTGGAAGAAGTAAAATGTCAGAAACATGGAGGACCATATTCAGAGATTGAAAATAAGAGAGGAAAGTTACTCCTGGACAAAACCATGTTGATTTCAGGAGAGTCATAGTTCATCTGTTGCAAACAGTATTAGATTTGTGAGGTGCCGTTTCCAAACCCAAGTCTAAATAACAGTGTATAAATAAATTTGCTCAATATCTGTGTGCAGTAAGCAGTTAAAAGATATATCCCTGCATACAAAGATAACCGTTAACTTGACTCCTCCTAAAATCAACATGGTTTTGCCTAGAAGTATATTTTCTCTTTGAATCTGGCCTGGAGTGACAAGGTGTGTGTTAATGCCAAGGAGTCCAAAAAAGTAATATGAAAGCAGTCCAAATAAAATCCACATAGAAGCAGCAAACAAACATGCAGCACAGGAAGCAGACAATAGGAAATAATGACCCACCCCTTACTCTGGAATGATGGGATAGAAAAATTCAGAGCACAGGTGTAGGAAAACGAGCACATACATGATTAATCCCAGAGAGAGTGTTCAACAGCAGCCTCTAGGGGCAGGTAGTAGAAATGTCCAAAATAAGAAACAATCTAGAACTGCCCCTAGAGGCAAAACCATATATAGCAGTCCAGGGTTTAACAGTTAGGCTGTGGGGAGGGGATGGAGCATAGAAGGGGAGTCTTAGGGTTAGTCTGTGGGTAGGGGATGGATCTGAGAAGGGGAGATTTAGGCGATGGGGATGGATTGCATAAGGGTAAGGTTAGAATCAGGGTGCAGGTAACTGGGTCTTAGGGTTAGGCTGCAGGGAATGGATGTTGCATAGAAGGCGATGGATAGGGTCAGGCTCTAAGGAAGGGAGGGTTAGTGTAATGGAATTTTTTGAGGGATTTTGAACTAGCAGCAATTACTAAAAAAAAAAAAAAAAGAAATCGCTGAGAAATCCCCCCAAAAAATAGTCAAAAGAAAGAGCAGGGTATGCATGTCGATTCAATTAAAATGTATTAATTAATAACCTCTGAGTTTATATAAGGGGGACCTCTAGTGACTGAACATTCATTAGCATCGGGACACAGATGAAGGACCAGCCTCCAGCATCTCCCAAGCAGAAGAAAGAAGATCTTGCAAGGAACCTTCAGATCTCTTCAAGCAACTCACCTCAATCATCTGAAATGTTTTTTTACATTCTTACAATTTTAGGGACACTATTAAAATAAAGTTTTAAGGACATAATTGGCAAAGTATATTACATAAAGGGTAACTATGTGTGAATTACTTCTGACAGGGCACTATGTATGAATTACTTGTAATGGGGCACTATGTATGAATTACTTGAAATGGGGCACTATGTATGAATTACTTGTAACGGGGCACTATGTATGAATTATTTTAATGGGGCACTATGTATGAATTACTTGTAACGGGGCACTATGTATGAATTACTTGTAACGGGGCACTATGTATAAATTACTTATAACGGGGCGCTATGTATGAATTATTGTAACGGAGCACTATGTATGAATTACTTGTAACGGGGCACTATATATGAATTACTTATAATGGGGCACTATGTATGAACTACTTGTAATGGGGCATTATATATGAATTATTTGTAATGGGGCACTATGTATGAACTAATTGTAATGGGGCACTATGTATGAATTACTTGTAACAGGGCACTATGTATGAATTACTTGTAACGGGCACTATGTATGAATTACTTGTAACAGGGCACTATGTATGAATTACTTGTTGCGGGGCACTATGTATGAATTACTTGTTGCGGGGCACTATGTATAAATTACCTGTGACGGGGCGCTATGTATGAATTATTGTAATGGAGCACTATGTATGAATTATTGTAACGGGGCACTATGTATGAATTACTTGTAATGGGGCACTATGTATGAATTAATTCTAATGGGGCACTGTGTGTGAATTAATTTTTAATGGGCACTATGTTAGGTACATAAGGGTCAACTATAAAGACAAGATTTTAACTATATCGGGGACAAATTAGTAAGTGTTAGCTTAACCCTTTAAGCGGGCACATAATCCATGGCGCAGCATCCAATTAACACTTGGCATGCTGACGCTTATGGTACTAAAGGTCACTGCATGCCCTGTAACACATGGGCATGCTGTACCTTCTAGTACTATATGCGGCAACATACAAAGGTTAATCGCATGCTGCGCAATGGCTTTTCACATTAGAAAGGGCTTTTTTATAACCTTTTTAAAGGTATTTTTGCTTTTTTTTTTAACTCCAAGGGGTACGGGCTGCGGCAACTTTTCGGGACAAAATCATCACAATTTAAGATGCGAAAAGTCACCGAACATCGATGCTGATTTAAAATCCTCAATAAAAAAAACACCTGACAGGAAATCCAGTGCTTAATGCGCTGAAATCACCAAAAAGTTGTGGAGATAAGCGACCATTTAAATTGCCTTTAGTAAATTTACCCCTATATGGTGAATGGGTGCAGGTAGTTACAGGAAGGAGCGAAGATGATTGAAGGGGATAATGATCAAGGATCAGTCAAAAATTACTTACTTGAACCCTATTATGCATCTCACAAAGGTTCATGTGTGTTACTTTTTACTTGTAAATGAGTCCCCAATATTAAATAGAAAATACTTAAAATGGTCTGTAATGAAAAACAAATGGCGTTTTCTAGTGAGGATAACATTTTTATTCTTTGTCTACTTTTTTCTGTTTCTTTTTTCTCTATTTCCTTGTATTTTTCTACATTTCCAAGTACAACTGCCAGAAACAGTAAAAATATATGAAGAAGTTCATAGTGCAAAACCTTCATCTATCTTTCATGTATGGGTCACACACGTTTGTATGCTTTTTATTACAGCCATGATGAGGAAGTTTACCTTTATTTATGATTTGGTGGAAATTAAAAACAGATTTTTGAAGTGTGGCTGGATGCCACAAAAGAGAATGAGTGTTTATCATTTTATTACTTTCCACAAGTATATGGTGTTCATAAATAATATGCAATGGTCTTTGGAACATAAATGTCCTAGAAATAAATTCACTATGTTTTGTATTCTAGGAAAGAAACTCTCAGAATAAACTTAAGTTCTAAAATCAGTGTCTGCTAAAGACTACAATAGCCATTTTTATAAACAAGCACTCTAATTAAAACTGTGAATATTACATATTAAACTATTTTTAAAAGCCAAAAGCATATATTGAAAATGACTAATTCTAAAGAACTGCTTCTACCCATTATTCTGCCTCTGTCTGTAGCTAAGCATCTTCTGGAAACAAATATACAGATAGGCTCTGGCAATAAAAATATGAAAGAAACTGATAAAATTGAATTTATAGAATCTATCTTTGGCTAGATATATTTTGTAATCGAAATATTGGGATGGTAGTTCAGGGAAGCTATATGCTGTATGTGCAAGACTTCTATACATTGTAAAACCCTATTAAATGTGTTATTGTTTGTTGTTGTGTGCTAAATCAGTTGAGCTTAGGTAACAGCTGGTTAAGGGTTCCTGGAGTTATGGTTGGAGAGTGAGGATAAGCTCCAATTATAAGGCCCATTCAGGGTCTTTAAGAGCTACAGCCTCAAGTCAGTCTGATTAGTATTTGCAGCTGCGGGAGGGTGTTTAATAGTTGTCAGGACGGACACTCAGGGCGTGATTAAGAGATGAGCATATGCCAGCTCACTTTGCGCATCTCGGTGTGCATTTTCACAGCGCAGAAACAAAGATTCCTTTTCATACTTATCCTGGTTTGTGTGGGATAATTAAAAGTAACAGAGATCCAGTACTACTGATCCGCTGCACAACCATATTACACTACATATCAAAGGCAAACTTAGAAGGGTAAATTGGAATGATTGCCCCCCAACTGGATGTGCCAGCATGACTGCAAGCTAAAACTGCAAACATACAGGCTCATCGGTTTTGGCAATACCAATGAGCCTCCGTGTCTACAATATCTCGGTGATGTACAAATATCAGTATCGTTGTCTGTTTCTTCTCTCACTGGCAGCCTATCACAGTTCATGTCTCTGCTTCCATTTCTGTTCTCTGCAGTCTGCTGCTTGCTAATTAGTCTGGTGTGCTGCTGCTTAGCAACATCAGGCTCAGCTCTCAGCTCTTCCACACAGGTGTAACCAGCTCCAATTAGCACAGCCCTATATCACTTAACACCAGAACTTCTCTCATTGCCAAAGTATCAGGCTCACTAGGTTTTTTCTAATTAGCACAACCCTCTATCACTTAACTCCAGCACTTCTGTCATTGCCAAAGCATCAGGCTCACTAGGTTTATTCTAATTAGCACAGCCCTATATCACTTAACACCAGTACTTCTCTCATTGCCTAAGTATCAGGCTCACTAGGTTTACCATGTGTTGTACTGCTCCAGCATTCTATATCTCTTCCACTATTTCTCCTCGTACCTTTCTGCTTTCAGTACTCCAGTGTTCCCTGTGTTCTGTTACTGGTATCTTACAATGGTACTTCTGCTCCAATCCACCATTCCTCATGTTCAGCTCCTGGCTGTACTGCTGCGCCTGACTCATCGTGCTTGAGCCTCCTGTTCATTCCTCACCTTCACCACTGACTGTCTTCTCCAGTTACCCCAGGGCTGACACCTGCTTAGCAAGTCTGCAGCCAAGATCGTCACCCCCATCAGGGGCTCTGGTGAAAACCAGACAATGGTTTAGATTCAGACAAACATATATGCCGCACCAGAGGGTAGGTTATATGGAGTGGATAAACCCCAACCATGGGAGGTGATACTGTATAGCCCAAAATAGTCAGATAAGTACAGCAAAAGTTTGAACCCAATTGACAGGGTTCCAGGGGCTATTAAAAACAGTGCACTAAATCTCACTCCTGATATAAATTGGTTTAGATTCTGCTTACAGGTTGTCAGACCAATTCACCATTGTGTTCCTGGTTGCGTCCTCATGACACAGTCGTTGACTGTGAAGGTGAGTAATTACAGGTGCGAGCAGAGTGAAAAGGCATTAGGAGAGGGGTAAAACAATTGGGGGAAGGCTAAAGAGAAGAGGGGAAGCGTATAGAGAAAACAGTGGGGTGGAGGGTTAAACAGGGAATAATAGGAAGAGGGGTATAAAGCTAACTATGGGAGAGGGGGTACAGAGGTAACAGCGGGGTGAAGTATGTAAATAGGAATATTGGGTAACATTGGGGCTGATCCAGAGCTACGCCCGCCACCGTAGGTACGGTGGGTGTATGCGTAAGATCGTCTGATTAGCCGATCTGCGCATGCGCCGGGCAGATGTTGCCCAGTGTAGATAGGGATTTTAGTTGTTGGGGATATGGCATCCGTAACTGCAGCGTAGTTGGGGCGTTCCTCTCCGTAACTACGCTGCAGTTAGGGAAGGTAGGCGGGGGGAGGCAGGGAAATGAGGAAGGGAGCGCTGGATTAGGTCGGTACGCTCAAGGTCCCGGCGTATTTACACTGTGCATCGATGTTACACTGAGCGTAGCATCGTAGCTCTGGATCAGGCCCATTGTAACTGTCAAAGTTGATGTAAAAAAAGTGTTGTAAAACCTAAAATAAATATGATTTTATTAAGAAGACAACAGCTCAAGTTTTACCTGAAGCACCAAACTGGTTAGGGCCAATGTTGTTTTTTGTTTGGGGAAGTGATCACAAGGCTATTTATGCTATCTGTAATAGAGATTTTCTTCCAGCCGATTGAAAGCTATATTGCTTTACTGCCAACCAATGTGTGCAAGGAACTAATTAAAGTAAACTATGATCTCATTAAACCGCCAATCAAGTTATATTTTTATTTCTATAATAAAGGCTTTCCTAGTTTATGGATGAGAGACATCATACAAGGTGACTTATATCTTAAGAGATTCATGTTGAAGTGCAATTGCTATAATTGCAACCCCATACCCTTTATATTGTTTTTGTAATGTCTCTTTGCAATTATCAATCTTATGTCTGCCCCACCCTACAAAAGGTGTCCCAACTTGTAGGCGCTGTAGTTGGTGTCATTATGTTTGGCGGGTCATAAGCTGCGACTGGCGTAGGCTATGACACGTTCTTGGTCGCCTTGCATTTCAGAAAGCACCACCCCCAGGCCTTGCGTGCTTGCGTCTGTGTATAACCGGAAGGGTTGGCTATAGAGGGATAGGATAGTACTGGTACCTCTGTAAGGACTTTCTTCAGCTCGTCAAATGCAGTTTGCCGCTCTGCTGTCCAGTCAATGTGAATTCGCTTGGCATAGCTGTTTTTGGGGGATGCCCCGTAGAATTTCTAGCATGGGAGCTGCGACTTTGGCAAAGTTTTTGACAAACCGCCTGTAGTATCCCACGAATCAGAGGAACCGCCTGACATCTTTCACAGTCTGGGGAATGGGCCCCTCTATTACAGCCTTGATCTTATCCGGATCTGGGGTCTCGCCTTCAGGGCTGACAATGTGGCCCAAGTACGTCACACGTGGCTTCAGTAGACGGCACTTAGATGATTTCAGCTTCAGCCCAAATCCAGCCAACTGTTGGAAGACCCCCTGCAGATGTTGCAAATGATCTTCATACGTCTTGGAGAAGATGATGATGTTATCCAAGTACAGGAGTACCACGTCAAAGTTTCTGTGGCCCAAGCAGTGCTCCATCACGCACTGGAAGGTATCAGTCGCGTTTCACAGGCCAAACGGCATCTGGTTGAACTTGTAGAGCCCCATTGGTGTGGTGAAGGCAGTTTTATCTCGGTCCTCATCGGACATCTGAACCTACCAGTAGCCGCTGGTCAAGTCTAAGGTAGAGAAGTATTTGGCGGATTTGAGGGCGGTCAAGGATTCTTCAATCCGCAGCAATGGATACGCATCCATATACGTTATAGCATTCATCTTGCGATAGTCCACGCAAAATCTCAGCTGGCCATTTTTCTTGCGCACCAACACCACTGGGGCTGCCCAGGGGCTGTGGCTCTCTCGGATGATCATGTTACTCTTCATGTCCTGCAGGAGGCGCCATACTGGCTGGTAAAAGACTGGAGCAATTGGGTGATGCCGCTCTTTTATCGGTGGAGCTTCCCCCTTCAGATTTCTGTGCTGGATTTCTCGGATGATTACCAAATCCGTGAGACTGAGGCTAAAGGCTGCAGCAGTGTCTTTTGCCACTTGTAGGACTCCTGTTCTTTGAGCTTCAGATGTGCTTTCATCTTCCATCTGGAGCTCTGCCCACCAGGTGGATTCCTGGGTTTCAGCAGTGTTACTCCCCGCATGGACTTGCAGAGTCAGGTATGTGACGTCTTGAAATGATGTCCACCACAG